>JANGFH010000381.1:0-16863 GCA_025758715.1 Glaciozyma martinii | reverse complement strand
CTGCTGCTGCTGCTGCTGCGGTTGCTGTCGCTGGCGGTAAGAGTTGAAGTCCCGGTGAAAGTGGTCCTCTGCTTGCCAGCGGCCGTAAGAAGGATGCGACTGGTAGGGCGCCGCCTGGTGGGCGTAGGGAGAGTAGGAGGAGTAGGGAAGGTAGGAAGGGTACTGTTGGGCGTAGTAGCCTTGAGGCTGATAGTAAGGCTGTTGCTGGTAAGGGTATTGGGCGTAGGGTTGCTGAGGAGGGGGAGGAGCGGGACGAGGGGGAAGGCCCGACGAGGTCGACTCGAGTGGTTCTGCAAAGTGCGATCTAGGTGGAAGTCCTGAGGGGTCGGGGTTCATAAAGGGACGGCGAGGGACGTCCAAGGAGGCTGCAAAGGGGGAGCAAGGGGGTCAGTACAGCTCCAACGCAGAAGAACCTTGGGCAACGCGTTCTCGACGCCGTTCGAGGGAGCGCCGTCGTTGTCCCCCCGCAGAGCCACGCCTTCGCTGGTCCTCTGGTGGTCCTGTTCCTCCCTCGCCAGCCCTCCGTACGCGCATCCTCGGTGCGTCTTCTCGAGGGGGCTCCAAACACGCCGGTCCCTCCGCTCGATCCAGACGCGCACTCCCGCGCATCCCAACAGACCCAGAAGCGCACCTGGTGATCGTCCTGCTCAGCAAACTTCTGTGGCGCGAGACGGCGAGACGAGGGCGTTCGCGTTGGCGCTTCAAGTTCGGCAATCGCGAGGTGGACGGGTGGCGAGAGCGGGTCGTTCGAGGGAGGATCGGACGCGCAAGCCTAGACTCGTGAGCGACCTGAGAAGGACGCGCTGGCGACTGGCGTGGTCGACGGTGGCGACGGGTTGACAGTCTGGGGAGAAGAGGACCGACTCGAGCCAAATTTCTCAACTCGCTGCCCTCTGGCTCAGGCCACACCGCGCTGGCGGGACTGCTCGTACACTGCTCTGCTCTTTCTGTGGGTTGCGCTCAAGACCCAGGGAGGAGTCGAGGGGCCGAGTCGACACACGCGAGCATCGGGACTCGAGGAGCTGGCAGGCTCGTCCGGAGCGAGGCTCAGACGCGACGCGCCAGGGAACCCTCGACAGCCTCTACCTGGACCCGTTCTGTGCTCCCCTCACTGCTCTAGATCTCATCCAACCGAAGGAGGTGGAGGTGGACCTCAGCACGCGACCCGACTCGGAGGCTGCTCTTCCTTCGACTGCTCCCTCGCTACTCTATCACCAAGCCTGCGCAGACTCCAACTCGAAGGCTCTCAAGAAGACAGAGAGACAGTCACTCCTTGTTGAAGACGAGCCCCTCGTTCGACTCCGCTGCCTCCTCAACCGCTGCCTCGCCTTTCCTGGCCCTCCTCGCACTCCGCTGCTTTCCCATTGATCTTCTGGATTGGTGCTGATGCTGCGATCTACCGTACGCTGGTGAGTCTCTATCATTCTGGGCGATTTGGAACTAGCTGATTCCTGAGCCTCGCAGGTCAAGCAAGACCAGCACCCACTCAACACGAACCTCTGGCACCCCAGATCGTTGCTCAGCGCACTGCGATCCCTCGGCTCCTCGCCCTCGCCAACTCGAGCAAGATCCTCTGAGCCGCTCAAGTGGACGTCCTCCTCAAATCTTCCTCTGGACCGTCAGGCTCGAACCGAGCGAACCAGCGACGATCGCTCGGCCCGTCTCATGTGCCCTGAACAAGGCACAGGGAGAGCCTGGCGTTCGACTGACTCTTACTGGGCACAAATTTGACTTCGTTCGCCGTGAAGGCTCTCAGCAAGACAGGACTGCGTCTCAGACCTGCCTCGGCCCTGCGCGAATCCACCTCCACCGACGCTCTCTCTCACGGCTCGAATCGACCAGGACGCAGCTGCTTCTTTGGAGTTTTCCAGAAGAATCCTTTGCTCTGCTTCTCCCCAGACCAGCGCGAAACTCTCTTCGGCGGAGCGCTGCCCCACTGCCCCACCCGGCCGCGCGTCTCCTTCGGGTGAAGTCTTCCGGAGCTGGGTCAGCGCTGGCAGCAAACGCGTTCTTTGGAGCCTTTGGAGCTGGATTTCTCCCACTCGCCATGTCCGACTTCAAGAGCGAAGCTGGATCTGCGACCCCGACCAAGCCGGTTCCCAAGACCAGGCTCGCGGTCGTCACGGTCGTGAAGAGCGGCGTTCTCCTCCTCGTTGTTTTCTGGATCGTTTCTGCTTGGCTGAATGGCACCTTGTGAGTGCAGCGTAGCTACTGGGCGGTGGAGGGGAGCTGACGAGGCTTTGCAGTATAACCAATCTCAACGCGTGTCGCGGCTCAAGGTGCTTATCGTGGACTTTGATGGAGGTCCTGTAGGTGCGTCTCCTCTCTCTAGCTTGTTCCTCGGACGCCAGCTGACGACTTGGAGAACAGGAGCTGCTCTTCTGGAAGCAGTCTCGACCTTGGACGGCAGCCCATCTTCCCCTTCCTTCGTCGTCCTCCCCGCCAACTCTTCATCAGCAAAGCTCGTCCAGGACCGCGTCTTCGAGGGAAAGGCATGGGGAGCGATGTACGCCACTGCGGATGCTTCGAGCCGCTTCGAGGCTGCGATCCTGGACGAAAGTCTCGCTGGAACGTACGTCGCTGCCGACGCATGGGTCTACACTGGCCTCGAAGTCCGCTATACCACCGTACGTCTCTCTTCCTCCTCGTGGCGCGTACTCCCACTCATCTCATCCACGCAGACCTGGTCCGCCTACGTTCTCCCCACCTTCCTTCGCCTCCAAGCCGTCGCAACCCAAATCTTCGCTCAGCGAACCACCATCCCTCGCCTCCTTTCCCTCTCCGGCGCCACCCTCTCCAACGCCCAAGCCAGATTTATTCCTGCACCCGTTTCAGCTACATTCCTCAACCTCACTCCCTTCGATTTTGGCTCTCGAGTCCTCCAAAACGCTTTCGGGACCGTGATGCCGATCCTCTTCGTCTTCTTCGTGCGCTCGCTCTCTGTCTCTTCCCTCAGCATCTCACTAACCTCCTTACCCAGTTCGTAATGGGTCTTAACAACATCTTTGCGCTCTTTGGAATCTACCGCAACGCGAGCGTGAGCAGGCTCATGGCTCTCCGCATTCCCATCGCCCTCGTCTGGACGCTCATCACCAGCCTCTCCGTCGTCGGGTGGTCGCTCATGTACGACGAGTCCTACTCTCTCCCCGCAAAGAACTTTTTCGCCCTGTGGGCGATCAGCTGATGCGTTCCTCGCTCTTCCTCCTCCTCTTGATCGAAGCTGATGCGCTTTCTACAGGGTGAGTTCGATGGTCTCGATGGACCTTCTCGATACGATCATGTGCTTCGTCGCACCCCAATTCCTCGCGAGCATCGTCGTGACATACGCCGTTCTGTCCGGTACGTTGCTCGCTCCCATTCCTGCGACGAAACCCTGACCCGCGTTCCCGCAGTCGCCTCAACGAGCACTCCCATCGCACTCCAGCACCACTTCTTCCGAGTTCACTATGCCTTCCCATCGCATGCAGCGTGGAAGGTCATGATCACCATCTACTCTCGAGGAGGGGTCAACACGCTTCGCTACAACCTGCCGTTTTTGGCGCTTTGGCTCGTGTTGAGCAAGATGGGAGTCTGGTTGGGGATGCGAAAGAGGAGCAGGGATGGGAGAGGGCTACAAGTGGCTTCGCAAGGTCATTGGGGAGGGAGGGGTAATAGATCGCACTTTACTAGACCACGCCTCGTCGAAGACGGACCTCTCCTCTCACTCGAATCTCCTTCTCAAAGAGTTGTGATTTTCTACTCCCACTTGCGTACCAACCCCCTCTCCTCCATCCAACCGAGGTACCGCCTCCAAACTCCCGCATCGGCATCCACGTCCGCCGAGAACCACTCGGACGTCGTCGCCATCTTGAGCGTCCTCGGGTTCCCAACGACAAAGAGGGCGTCCTTCGCCCTCGTAAGCGCGACATTGAGCCTTCGCTTGTCGGTGAGGAACCCGATGTGACCACTCTTGTTCGATCGAACCGTCGAGAGGATGATGATGGTCTTCTCGCGACCTTGGAACCCGTCGACGGTATTGATCTCGACGCGACAGACTTCCGACGCGCGTTGAGGGCCGAGGAGAGGGATGAGTTGGTCCCCCGCTCGCTCGGCGAAAGTCTGCACGAGGAGTCGCGTCTGCGAAGCGTAAGGCGAGATGATGCCAATGTCGCTCGCTTCGAGCGTCGCGTTCTGGGCGAGGAGGTCGCCGACAATCTCGACGATGATGTCGACTTCTCCGCGGTTGAGGGTGGATTGGCGGTAGAATTCTTCGGGGTGGTCGTGCGAGATGAAGACGAGGGGTTCGACGAGGAGGGTGGTGCTGTCCGCGGAGGGGGTATGGTTGAGGAACCGCGAACGGGGTGGGAGGGGGCGGGAGGCGACGGAGAGGGAATCTTGGAGTGCTGAGTGGTAGAATGCGGTGTTGGGGAATGACGAGATTGCGGGACGCATGCGGTACTGAGTGTCGAGAAGGACGCTTTTGACGGCTGCGAGTGGAAGGCGTTAGTTCCAGGTCGATGCGAGAACGCGAGCGGACCGACATTGTTGAGACATGAGGCGCTCGAAGAGGCTGACGTGAAGTCGCTCCTTGCGAGCTTGCTGGCTCTGCGAGTGGAGAGGGATCAGCTCGGTGCCGCGAACCAGCAAAGAAAGACACGCACTGTAACGACAGCAGGGAGCTGCATATGATCTCCGATGAACGTGACGTGCGCAGCGCCCTTCATCAACGGGATGAGAGAAACAGGCTGCAGAGAAGTCAGCTCAGCTCCAGACCCGCAGCGAAGGGCGTACCTCGGTGCACATGGCAGCCTCGTCGAGGAAGACGATCGGAAAGTCGTGGAGCTGGCCGAGTTATTGATCAGCGCGATCCACCAGTGCAATCTGGGAAGCTGCTCACCTTCATGACGCGATTCGAGCCAGCGCCCACCGCAGTCGAGCAGAAGACGTCGGCGGTAGCGAGCAAGCTGGCGTACATCCGATGCTCGTAGACCATGTACCTAGCCCACGACTTGCGGTACTTGTCCTTCGCGATCACTGCGCGCCCAAACCCGTCAGCTCCGCTCCGTTCTCGCCCCTCCCCAAAAGGAACACTGACGCTGCTGCTGCCTCGCCCTCTCCCCCTTCTTCCCCGGCACAAGGGCAGGCTCCTTCCACTCGAGCCAATCCTTGCGATTCTCCTCCGCCGCCTCCCTCGCTTCCTCGACCTTGCTCCACATCGGGTGTCGCTCGCGCCGCTTCTCGATCGTCCACTTCTCCAGCTCTGGGCGGACCTTCTCTGCTTTGCCGCAGCGGAGGGGGTTGAGGCCGGCGTTGACGAGGAGGGTGAGGAGGTGATCGACTGAGACGTGCGTCGGGGCTGCGAGGAGGATTTGCTGAGGGATTCGGAAGTGGGACTTGAGGAGGTAGATGATGGAGACGATCGTTTGAGATTTGCCGGTTCCGGGAGGCTGCGAAGAGGGAAGGAGTTAGTGGTGGAGGTGCGAGAGGGCAGGGAGAACGCACTCCTTGGATCAGGCTCAGCTTCTCCCCCAGCGCCATCGCAACCGCCTGCGTCTGACTCTTGTTGAGCCCGAGCTCGGGATCTCCCAGCATCGGCATCGGCGGGTCGCGCTGATGTCGCCGAATCCACGAGTGGATGAGCTGGTTCTCGAAAAAGAGCGGCGAAGGATGAAGGGATCTGGAGGAACTCGCTCCGCCGACGAGTGGGAGGACTGGTGTCGGGAGGTGAGCGATCTCGGCCGTCGGCGAGTCGTCGTCGGGGTCGAAATCGGTCGTCCAGGTCTGCGGAGGAGGAGCGAAGCCATCGTCGAGATCGGGGACGACCAGCTCGCGGATCTCGGTCCCTTGGAGCGTCCATTCGTCCAATCTCGACGAGGCGCCTTGGCAGAATGCGCTCTGTGCGGCATCGACGTGGATCTCGTTGCGCTGGCGTTGTCGAGCAGGGTCGTAGTAGAGGTTGTCGATCGCTTGAGCCTGTAGTCGCAGAGAAGAGTCGTCGAGGCCGATGTCGATTCTGCGTTGCGAGGGGTTCAGTGAGGGCACTCGACGAGAGAGGAGAGCTGCACGCACCGGTAGTCTTCGTCGCCGAGAAACCAGATGTCGTCCTCCTCGAAGGAGACGATGAGCTTGCCGTCCTTCATCTCGAGCAGCGTCCCTTGAGGATGCTTCTTGATCGCACCCGGCGGAGGTCTCGGCCTCGAGGACGAGTCTTCTGGCGTCGTAGGCGTGAAGCGAAGGATAGTTCCGGGCCTGGGAAGCTCGTCAGCTTTGTGCCCATCCGAACAAGAGGAATGAACGCACTTGAAGGTGTAGCCGTGCTCCTCTCCAACTGGTTCGCCATTCCGCTTGCTCCAGGATCCAACGACGTTCGGCCCCGACGACTTGGGCTTCGATTTCGTCTCGTCCAAAACTTGCTCCGCCTTCGAAGCGGCCTTCGTTTGGACCGCGTCGAGAAGCCAGACGCCGACGGCGCCGTTGACCGTTCTGCCCCAGTGCTCGCGCTGCTCTGGCGTCCCGCTTCGCTCCAGTCGTAACAAGTAGTTCTTCTCGTCCGCGTCGCGCGTGAGAGCCACAAGTCGATCCTGCCTATTTTCCGACAACTCATCAGCTCGAGCAACTCGAAGATCGAACGAGCGAAGACGCACCCCATTCGATACACATCGCAGCTCTCCCATTTCCCCTTCTCCGTCGCCGCCACTGTCGTTTTCCACCCCCACTGCTCCTCTGATACCCCAGACCACCTCCGCGCCTCCATCGTCGCCTCCAGCCCGACTCCCAGCAACCGGTTGTGCCCCTGTTTCGCGAGCGGCGGCGCGCGATAGAGGTTCGGAGGGTCGAAAGAGGTGCGATTCCGTCCGGGAGAGAGAGGGGAGGAGAGTCGCCAGTCGTAACGAGAGAGGAGGGGAGAGTCGTGAGGCTGAGGAGAGGCGCGAGGAGCTTGAGGGCGGTAGGGCTTGATGGGCGAGTCGGCAGGAGGTGCTGCACCCAGTCGCGGCTTCGTGTCCTCCTCGTGGAAGTGCTCCATCGCCGTAGGCCTCGAGGACGTCCCCGGCGCGCGTGCAGTCCGCGTAGGCCGTACCTTCTCCTCCACCTCGGCGGGCCTCAGAGCTGGCGCCTCCCTCTCCTCCTCGTCTGCCTCGATAGCCTCCTCGAGCCTCTCCTCCCGCTCCCAGTGCCCCTCGTCTTCCTTTCCATTCACGGCCTCCGATCCCAGCTCGTCCCACGTAGGAAAGAGCTCCGCCTCGAGGTCGTTCTGGTCCGAGAAGTGCGAGTCGGCGTATCGGTCGGGGGCTGGAGAGGGCTTGCGCGCAAACGCAGCGGCGGAGTGAGCTGAGAGGGTGGTGTGGAGATGGCGAGTGCGAGCTTCGGTTGTGAGGTGAGGGCGGGCGAGCTGCCGCAAGGCTTTGCGCATGAGTTGCGGCGCGTCCGGGTGGTGGTGAAGAGGAAGGGTGAGATCGTTGTGCGTGGATGCAGCTGAGAAGAGGACTGAATTGAGGTCGGCCGAGCTGCTGCTACTGCTACAGAAGAAGTGGGAGAGAGCAGAGGCGGGAGAAAGAAGAGAGAGGGAAGACGCGCCGTTCGTTCTCTCGTCGTTCGCTCCTTAATCCCCAGCCTTTCCCACTGCTTCGAATTGCTGTCAGTCAGAGCTCAGGTACGTCTCAAGAACCACCCCAGCCGGCGTGAGCTGATGCGCGGTCCTTCGTCCAGCTCGATCCCTCCATGGCATCCTCACTTCCCAACGAGGTGTTGCAACACGTCCTGTCCTTCCTCCCCTGCGAACGCAGCTCCACCGCCACGCTCTTTGCTTTCACCCTCGTCTCCAAGCGCTTCTCCGCCATCTCAAAGTCCAACGTCGCCTGGGCTCACCACCTCGCCTGCTGGACCGACGCGACGCGCTCTCTCCCCTCTTCAAACGAGCTCGGTACCGCTGCGTACTACCGCCTACGCAAGAAGATGGATCGGGAGGCGATGGACTGCGTTCGTGAGCTCGCACGCGCGACTCACGGCCGGACGGACGCCATCGCAAAACTCGTCTCGCTCGGTCTCAACGTCGCGGATCGACTCAGGGAGGTGATGGCGATGGAGGAGAAGGAGTCGCCAGAGGAATGGATCTCCTTGAGATACTGGGCGAAGACGGCGTTGGGAGTCATCCTCCGAGCGGCGGCGTTGGAGACCTGGAGCCGGGTCGACGACGAGGAGGACGCGTCGACTTTGTTTGATTCGTTGGCTGCTTTTTCGGTGCACAAAGGTGCCAGCCCAGCAAGAGTGAGTTCATTTCTCGCACAGGGCCGACGAGAGGAACTGACTTCGCACTCGGCTGCCACAGCTCGCTGGCCTGCTCACTTCCCTTCGCAAGAACGTGATTGGCAGTCCAGTTCCTCTCGAACGGAACTCGGACGCGTTCAGTCACCTCTCGCACGTCTACATCCACTTGTGCACGGCGATGGTACGTTTTACGCGACAGCAAGGCTCCGACGTGAGTTTGTTCTCTTCCTCTCGCTGCGGAAGCCTCTTGCTCATTCGTCTCTCGCAGCCTTTCGTTCACGAATTCTTCAACGACTCCCTCCCTTTCGACCCGTCAGACACTACCGTGGAACCCTCCAACGTCGCCCAGCCGAAAGCCTGGACCAGCCTCCCCATCGTCGCCGCTCTCTGCGCGCTCGCCAACAGCCTTCCCGCCGAATGGGACGTCCAGGCGCAAGTCGTTAGCAACAGTCGCCTCGTTCGTTTCGCACGTCGTTCCAGCCTTTCTGGGGAGGAGGAATGGTTCTACGCTTTGGGTCCGTCTCCAGCGGGCCTGCTGAGCCGCTCTGCACTGGCAAAGGTGGCGAAAGAGGATCCCCTCTTGACCAAGGATCTGGATCGCCTCGAGCCCGAATCCGTTTCAGCCATGGTCCGTCCTCCTCTCCCCCTCTTCGCTTTCTGCCTAACCTACGACCGCAGACCGCCCGCCACGCCGCAGAAGATCTCACCGCCCTCGTCCTCGCCACTCCCCCAAGCCGGGATCGCACCGCAGGGCATTTCGCTTCGCTACAGATGTACCTCCTCTTCGCTCCTCCCAGCGATACCTCGGCGCCAGTCCACGCCATCATCTACCGCGAGACGCATCATTCGTTCCCTTTCGACGTCGGGATCGTCGAGCGGTTCTTCCTCCCGCGTTGTCATGAGGACGCAAAGATGCTGGGAAGCGCCATCTGTAACGCGATCCTCGATGTCGAGGAATCTGCGCCGCTGGGAATACCGGACCTCGAGACTTGGGAGAAGGAGCCGAAGCTCCAAGTCGGAGAGATCGTGACTCGAGGAGCGGTGGCGTACGTCGTTTGTCGGTGTTGGCAGCAGGAGGAGGAGAATTGTGAGTTTGCTCGTTCGCGCGAAGTGTGGGGAGGGACTGATCGAGTCTCTCGCAGATTTCTCAGACGACGGCAAGTCGGATGGATCGGAGGAAGAGGACGTAGAGATCCAGATCTGGTACCTCCTCGTTCGTCCCTTCGTCCATCCCTCGCCCAACGTACCCTGACCCCCTTCTTCCCGCCGCGCAGCTCGCCGCATCCGGCGAAACGCTTGAAGTAGAGGAAGACTCCCTCGGTGTCGTCTCAGGCTGCGCGCCGGAGCAGATGAGGGAGATCGAGCGAGGGGTCGAGACGGGCAAGTACTTTCCTACGCGCGAGGGGGAGAGGTTGGTTCCGTCGGCGTGGCTGGAGGCTTCGTACCCTGTTCGGCGGCAATGAAGACGAGCAGTTCATGAATCTGGAGCGAGGCCAAAGTGAGGAGAACGCTGTGGGCGAGCTGGTTCTTTGATCGCGAGGCGCAAACGCAAAGTTCTTTTGCAGCCAATGTTCCTCCCACCGCGAATCCCCTGTTCCTCTCTCTAACAAATTCCTTCGATCCATTGGTACCATCTGCGGGAAGCACGAAAATCAGTATCGCGTCTCGCAAGCAACTCAGCGAGAGAGAAACGCACCCTCAAAAGTTCCTAACCAGCTCCATCCCCCGTTTCTCGCACTCTGCCACAATTTCGACTGCTCCAGCAACAGCCGACTTAAGATTCAAGGCAGGTCCAGGGCTCAGGACGAGCTTCTGGAGGCCCTGCAAAGCCGCTGCCGTACGAACGACCTCGAGCACGTTCTCCACGGAGCGACTCCAGAAAGTGTGGTCCCAAGAGTTAAGGGAGGAAAGGATAGAGGAGAGGGGGTGGACGTCCTCTGTCGTTGAGAGGTGCTTGAGGTTGGCGCAGGATCGGAAGAAGGGGCCGAGTTGGTCGATGCCGAATTTGTCGAGGTCGAGGGAGAGGCGGGTGAGATTGGGCCCGATGAGGACAAGGGAAGAAAGGAGGGTAGTGTGGAAGAAGTTGATGTTTGAGGGTGTGTCTGCGAGCCCCCAGACGACCAGCTCGAGAGAGGAGATGGAGGGTGGGAGGATGGCGGAGGTGAAGAAGGGAAGGGGCATCCGGGGGTTGAACACGATGGCAAGGTGCGACAGTCGGAAGGGGAGCTGGACATTGTGAGGAAGGTCGACCACTGTGTGACCTGGGGGCTTTAGCCTACAGCAGGTGATTCCTGAGATCCTCGTCAGCGCCAGATCTGAGCCAAGCAAGCTCCGTACTTACCAGACAAGTTGGGAGCGCACAGCTCCAGCACAGGGATCCAGTCTCCACTCAGGTTCAAGTTGTTTACGCCGTGCGAGGCTTGCAGGACTTGAGCTCCTACGGTCGCCCCGATTCTCGGTTGGAAGACGAGAGTGCGAGTGGCTAGGCTCCGAGTTCCTTCGCTTCGACGATACAAATGCGCCAATTTCGGGGTGCTCAGCTCGACGTTGGTCCACAGCACAGCCTGCGAAGGTCCTCTCCACGCTCGACACACGAGGGCCGAGTTGCGCAGAAACCGGTACGAGTGTCCCCTGGGTTCCCACCACTCAGATGGGCGAAGGAATGAATCGGATGCGAATTCGAGGATGGAGCTGTGGATCTCGACAGGGAGGGAGTGGATGGAGGTCGGCATGAGGTCGAAGCAGTGGAGAGGGTGCCTGCGGCGGCGGGGGTGGAGCTGTTCGTACTGTCGCGGGCGGGTCAGATCGGGACAGAGACCAGGCAGGTCCAGATAGAGTACGCACCTTGAGCAACGTCTAGCGGGACCGCAGAGAGGTCACCTTCGAGAGCAGGACGTGGCAGGAGACAACGAGGCAAGGCGGCGTCGCTGCTCTCTCCCTCCCCCGCCAGGACTTCGTCGTCGTCTTCAAGGCCGAGGCAAGAACGCCACTGGGGAGTACCGCAGACTCATTCAAGCTGGTGAGTGGGCGACCCTCTGTCCCGCGAGGCGTTGCGCCATTCTGAGGGAGGCTGGGGAGCTGCTGTTTGGAGCTACTTCGGCTTCACCTGTCACGCTTGCCTTGAGCGGTGCCTCTCCAGTGGAATGGGATAGTTCGTAACAGCTTAGGGCACAGGCGCACGAGCTGGCGCTGACCCTTTGCCGCGCAGGAACTCGCCCTCGCTCACAACAACACGCCAGCTTTCCCCTCCGCCTCCGCCCCCAGGCTTGGACGCCCCCCGACACTCGTTACGACCATGTACGCCACTCCGGAAGACCCTTCACTGCTCCCAACCTACTTTGTGGCCTACAAATACGGTTCGCCCGCCTCCCCGTCCTCCCCCGCGCGCGCCAGCTAACGCCTCCTCCAGTCATGTACTCGTGGAAGAACTCGCCAACGCTCAAGAAGGACCCCCTCGCGCGCACCTTCTTCCAATCTCTCTCGACCCCTCACGGCCTCCTCACGCTGCTCGGCGCGCCGTTGACGCTCTACGAATCCTCGACCTCTCCCGCCAAAGCTCCCGAGCTGTACCTCTCCGACAAGCAAGGCGAGCTCCTCAAGTCCCACCTCGCCATCACGATGGGTCCGACTCGAGCCGCGGCGTCGTGGAAGGCGGACGCGAACGTTCCGCGCGCCAAGTTGCTCGGTGGGATCAAGAAGTGGCATTTCGCGAGCCCGGCGCAGGTCGAGAGCAAGCTGCTTGAGATGCAGCGGGCGGACAACTCGATGGCGACGGTGGATACGGCCAAGGATCTCGAGGCGATGAGGAGGGTGTACGAGGGCGCGATGGAAGGGTCGCAGGCTGCGTTTCTGGCGCTCGATGTGGTGCGTCTTTGCGTTCCGGAGGAAAGGGGACAGAGCTGATGGAATGCGCTGAGCAGGAGACCTGGGAGCACGATCACTTTCTGTTGACCGAGTTTGGATGGAGTCAGGTCGTGTTTGGGAGCGAGGCGACCACCGAGCGAGAGGATCGTCACGTCGGTTCGTCGTTCCTCTCCAGGGCCAGACCCAGCTAACCCTCCCGCAGTGGTACAAGAGAACGCCCACCGTCGCAACGGGCGCTACTGCCCCGACGCACGCGACGTTCGTCCCCCCTCCCTCCCTCGCAGCTCCCACTAACCCCTCGCACAGCACTTTGACTTTGGCACCACGACGACCCTCCCCTCCTCCTCCCTCCTCACGACCCTCCAAACCCTCTTCAAAACGCTCTCCTCCCGCGCCCCGCTTTTCCTAATCATGCACGACCCACGGAGCGACCTCACAGCTCTCGAACTCCTCGGCATCGACACCTCGTCCTTCACGCGGGACGTCCTTTCCTTCCGCCGAGCCCCTCTACCGACCAAAGGGATCTTTGTGCTCGATACGCAGAAGCTGTATGCGGGGTGGATGAGGGAGAAGAAGCAGATGAAGTTGGGGACGTGCTGCGAGGTGTTGGAGGTGCAGACGCGGAGGCTTCACAACGCTGGGAACGATGCGAGGTATACGTGCGTCCTCCTTTGGTGCAGCGTGGATTGGGAGGGAGACTGATGAGGTCTTGCAGGTTGGATGTGTTTGAGCGGTTGATGGAGAGGGGGAGGGTGCCGCCGAAGGGAGGATCGGCAGGACGTTGAGAGCAGTTGTTGTGTTTTTATTATCTGGCATCCCAACACCACTTATTTGGAGCAGTGGGGGGCGAGAGGGCGAGCTGCTGCTTCGCACGGGTGCTCTGCGCGTTGCTCGCCTCTTCGCTCTCTCAGACCATGGGGTCGGATCTCCAGAGCTGGGGAGACGGTCGAGTGGGGAAGAAGGACGTGAGAGGCTCTTGGCTAGTCACAGCAACACGCTCAGCTTTGTGGGAAGGAAGGAGGAGGCGGCGGAGCTTTTTCGCGAAAGCGAGCGCAAAGGGGTCGCGAGGCTCAGCTTTCTCGCTCCTTTGTAGCCTGCGTCTGCCTGTATCCTAGCTCAGCGCAGCAGCAAGCAGATGCGCGGAGCTTCACGCTATCTCGTCGAGAAAAGAGCGAGAGCGACGAGGTCAGACCTGGCTGCCGGAAGTCCGGAGCCTCCCCCCTCCTCGAGTTCAGCCTTCCTTTCGCAAGTCGCTCTCTCTCTTCTCTCGTTGCGTGCCGGGGCAGGGTTTGATGCGGAATCTAGAGCTTTGTATAGCAGAGTCCTCGACGTAGCAATACTGAAGAAAAGGATTCTGGGGGGTAGGAGGGGGAACAACGATGGAGGAAGTGGGGGAACGAAGGATGGGGAGAAACAAGTCGCTATGGTGGGCTCTCAAGCGAGATCGAGAAGGGAACTGGAAGGGAGCGCTGCAGAAGAAGGAAAGCTGCGAAGTGGAGAGAGAGGAGCGGAACGACGGGAGCAAATCGAGTTCGTTCAGAGGCTACAAAGGGTGGATGTATATCTAGATGGAGGGTATCGAAGGGAGAGAGGGTGCTAGTTGTGCAGATTCTGTACTTGAATCCATTTGCGCAAGGCCTTGGACTCCTCCATCGCTTCGTCCTTTGCTGCGCGGCTCCGAAATTCCAGCGAGACGACTCCAATCTTCTCGTTCGTAGGAAGTACGTGGATTCGACGTCTGTACAGCCAAAGAGGGGTCAGAAATGTTCGAAAGCGGGAGGGAATCGACGCACAGTTGCAAGCCCTCGTGACTCGAGAAGGTGCCGCTGTTCCTCATCGCTGCTCGTACGCCCACCTCGCTCATCCAGTACATCTTCGAACCGCGAAGGGAAACTCCAGCCATATCGAACGTAATAGGTGTTCCCTTCGGCCCAGCTTGGACGGGGACGTGCCGTTCCGAGATGCGAATGTCGATTCCGTCCTCGGCAGCCTCAGAAGTCTCATCGTGGACGGCCATGCGATTGGCGTACGAGCTTCCTTGACTTCCCAAGCTCGGGCGATCGTTCCGCTCCGCGCGCTCGGGGTAGCGGCGGGAGGAGGAGACGTCCTCCCGCCGCCCCTCCCTCCTTGGCTCCGGGCTTCGCGAACGTCGGCGCGAGGGTTTGTCGTTCCCCGGAGACGACTGGTGGCTGGAGAGAGAGAGGTGGCGAGAGCGAGAGGTGTGCAAGTCGTCGTGGGGAGAGTCGTAGTAGGGAGAGTCGTGGTGGGAGTAGTCGTAGTCTCGATTGGAAGAGGAAGGGCGAGAGTCGAAGTTGGAAGTGTGTGTCTGCTCCGCCGGCTCTCCGTGCGCGCGGTCCCGTCGAGAGCGATGACTCGAGTGATCTTTCGAGTAAGAGCGGTGACCCGAGCGTTCCTTCGAGCGAGAGCGAACGAGCGAGGTGTCCATCGAGTGCTCCCTGGGGCGCCGGCGGTCCTTCGTTTGATGCTTTGGATCATACTCGTGGTCCTGAGAGCAATCCCGGCAACTGGTCGACGACGATGAAGGGGCGGGTCGCTCGTTCTGGTCCTCACCTCGCCTCGTCAGGTTTGTCTCGGCGGCGGGCGGAAGTTGGGTTGAGTGAGACGGCTTGGGGAGCTCCGAACGGATGTCGAGAGAGAGGGGGGTGGTATGAGGGGCGGTGATACTGGTGAGGAGCTTGATGGGAGGGTGGGCAGTCGGAGGAGGAGAGGGAATGGCGAAGGCGCGCGGGAGAGGAGATGGGATGCCGAGAGGGACGAGTGGATTGGTGGTGAGGCTGGAGATGAGGCCAGTCGAGGAAGAAGGTTCGAAGGAGGGGAAAGGATCGTTGGAGTTGGAGGGGCGAGGGACATTGGCCGAAAGATCTTGACGCATTCCGACTGAGGCGGCCTGACGCTCCCTGCTCGTCGCGCACGAAAGACCGTCCGTTCCGGAGCCCTCGAGATCCCTCAACCCCACTCCTTCGCTTCCCTCCGCCTTAGCTGCCACCAATGATCCCATGCCGCCTCGTCCCCATTCCTCAACCTGCTCCCCGCTCGTCGACACGACCAATTGCTCCCTCGAGCCGCTCCCGACTCCCTGCTCGCTAACGAGGACCTCTCGCTTCGCAACCTCCTTCTTCCACGCCTCGCGGTGTGCAGGATCGCTGTTGATGATCGAGTAGGGGGAGAACGAGGGCGAGGCGGGATCGAGAGTCGGGCAGTAGAACTTGCGAAAGCCGCTGGGGAGGTCGACCGAAAGGGATTCTTTGACGTCCCAGTCCTTGGGCGACTTTGTTCGCTGTTCGATGTAAGCAACCTTGATCAGCAAGCTCCTCACCAACGGTCGTTACCTGGAAAGTGACGTACCGAGAGGCGGAGGTTGAGGTATTCGCTCTCGTTGATATCGAGGCGGAGGTCGTAGGTCTTTTCGGCGAAGAGCTTCTCCTCAGCATCTCGGCTGCTCAAGACAAACACCCTGCGAAGGAAGAGCGGAAAGGTCAGCACGCTTTCCTGCTCCCCCTCTGCACCGACGCACAGATCACCTGGGCAGATTGGGGAATGCTGCGCCAGTACTGCTCCCCATTTGGTCGCCATAACGTGAAACATCGGATCCTGCATCAGTATCGAATCAGCGTGGGGAGATTGGAGGGAGAAGGAAGAACGAACGTTGAGATCGACGTCAAGAGGTAGGTAGACCTCTGATGGACACCGGTGGAAGGCTGTTCAGGTAGAACACCGTCTGGCGCTTGTAGGACTCCATCGGAGAGGGCTGAAGCGGAGTACCCTCTGAGAGATTACGAAGCGGAAAGAGGCGAAGGAGGAGGAGAAAGCGAACCCTTCAAAATCGAATCGAAGTCTCCTGGTCAAGAGCTCCCGAACTCCGAGGGAGCTAGGCCGCCGCTCACCCACTTTTTTTCTTGCTCATACGCGTTTGATTCAGAGGCAAGGTGTTCAAGGAGAAGCTCCTGCGAATGGCTCCCAGCTGACACCTCGAGGGGAGGTGTTGAGGCGCGAAGGACTTGTTGCGCGTGAAACATGAAACGAGAGCAGTTTTGCAGTGAGAGCAATGGGTAGAGATTCAAGATACTGTAGTAGAGATTACCAGTCGAGCGAAGGCCCAGAGAAGGAGGAGGAGCGAAACGAGGGAAAGCTGTCTTGCTCCCTCGGATCTCTACTCCCAAACCTCTCCCTTCTCCACTTCCCTCCCACCGCTACGAGCTCCCTTTGGCGAATGGAGATCCCCGACGGCGTACCTCCTGGCCCGCCGTGGAAAAGGCCCCACTCCTCGACGTCCCCAGAGTCCTCGCTCGCACCAACGCCGACGCCAGCGACAGGAGCCCAGGACACCTCCTCCTCAAAGCTGCCAACAGTCGAATCCCCTCCAGTCTTCCGCCACGTTGTGGCCTACGGAGCCTCGAACCAACCAGCACTCGTAGGCCACGTCTCTCCTCCTCCACCTCCTCCTCCCGGACCCTCCACCTTCGCCTTCACCTTCAGCAGCCGCTGGGATCACTACCCACAACTGAAGCGCTCCCTCCATACGCCAATCCACAATCCTCCGTCCCACTGGCCCGCCCGCTTCCGCCAAAACCTTCGTCCAACGTCCTTCTCCGACTGCCTCGTCGATGCGGCGTCGGCAGCGGAGCAGAGCGAGGAGAGAGGAGCCCGAAGCGTCGGCGCCTGAAGGTTATTGATCTCGACATCGAGCCTGTCCATGCGACCGAGCTGGAGGAAAGCTTTGCGATGGAGGGGGTA
>JANGFH010000380.1:0-18121 GCA_025758715.1 Glaciozyma martinii | reverse complement strand
TCGACTTCGCCCGTCGACGAGGAGGACGAGGAGATGACGGAGCAGCAGGCCAAGGACAAGTTCACTGGCACGAGGAACACCAAGATCCCTCCCATCGACTTTACCGCTCCCACGATGTCTCGGTTCGTCCCGTTCCTCCTCCTCTCCCCTCGTCGTTAACTTACTCGCCTCTCCCACGCAGCTCCTACATCATCCCCTCCATCACCTCGCGCAAGCGTGCCCCCGCCGCCATCACCGCCAAGCTCACCGGCGCGACAACGTCCCGCAAGCGCAGGCGCGCCTCGACGCCGCTGTACGACGAAGCGGACGAAGGACTCGACCCTGCCGAACTCCCCGACGAGCTCCTCAGCGCGATTGAGCTGAAGCGTCGTCAGAACACGCTCGCCGCTCGCAGGAGTCGCATGAGGAAGGCGGGGCACTTGCAGGAGCTGCAGGGGGAGTTGGCGACGATGACGGATGAGAGGGATGAGTGGAGGAAGAAGGCCGAGGAGCTTGAGGCGGTCGTTCGGGCGTTGAGGGGGTGTTAGATGGAGGGAGGGAGTTTAAAAAGCGCCTTCGTGTGCACGTGTTTACATTTTTTTGGCTCGTTAGATACCCCCGTTCCTTTTCCAGTAATCTAGTTCCCGTTTGTGCCTTAACCTTCGTCGTCGAGAGCGCGAGAGCGAGAGCAAGAGACGAGAATGTGAGGAACGAGAGGACTTGGTGGTTGCCTGCCGGCGGTGCTCGTTGTCGGCTTTCGCTTCCTTCTGCGGCTCTCTGCTCTCTGCGTGCTACAGATCGCTCTCAGACACGCTGCGCGTATGAACTTTCGTCCGCTGGGCACCCCTTGGTACACTTGCGCGGCGCTCCTCGAGCCCTTCGCAAACCTCGCTGCCGAGCTCACTTTTTTCTCCCCTTTCGTGAGGTCTCTCCGATCACGATGTCGATTGCCTTTGGGTATATTGGAAGAGGGGAAGTGCCTCTGGAGGGACGAGCGACATCTCTTTGAGCAAGGAGGGTGCTGCAAACGCCAGTTTCTCTCGCTCTCTCGGCTCTTTCTCCTCGAAAGCACACGAATCAAACAACGTGCCGGCGCCGATTCCAGCAATATCTTATACTCCAAGAACGCCGTCCTTTGACCACAAGTTGCTCCTGTTTGGTCCTCCGCGCTTGACGATCGCACTGGCGGTGGGAAGCGTAGAGGAGGAGGCGACCACCGTCGTGGCAATGCGAGTGACTACGAGTCGGCGCAAAGTATCGGCAATTACTCTGCCTCGACGAGGAGCGAGAAGTGAACGCACCAGTGGTCGTGGTCCACACGTGCCGAACGAACGTGCTCGTGAACGTCGTGAATTCGTTCTTGCGTAGGGAGTAGGTGACCGTGGTTGGGATGATGAGCGTCGAGACGGCTTTGTCACCGTCCTGGTGGAGGCAAATGCTGCACAGAACGAGCGCAGAGTCAGCTTGGTTTGCGATCCCGAGAAAGAAAGATACGCACCGGTCACGGTCCCAACAGGCAGAACCGTAGAAAGCTTGGTCGAAGTGATGGTCGCTGGGAAGAGTTGCTGCGTTAGCGAGGAGCCGACGATGATAAGACTGGAAACGAACCAGTCACAACGGGAAGCGTCGCAGTCGCCCAAAGAGTGAGAGCGGAAACAGCTTGCGTCTACAGTCTCGGTGACTGCGAGAAACCCACGTTAGATTGATTCGTCGCAAGAACGGAAACGTTGACGAACCAGTCCCTGCTGAGGAAGTCTCGGTGACGGTCTCGGCAGCTGCCTGAACGGTGACAGTCTCCAAAACTGCGAAGAAGCGGGCGCGTGAGAAAACGTCGTGAATGGAGGCCGAAGTGGTGGAAAGGAAGACGCACCTGTCAGTGTTTGGGTCGCTGCTGGCTCGGTCGAGGGGAGGTCGCTGGCGGCGATCGTCGGCGTGCCTGCGAAAAGAGGACCTCGGTGAGGAAAGCAAAAAAGTGCGAGCAAGGGACACGCACTCTCGCTTCCAGAAAGCGTCGCTGCAGCAGATTACACCGTCAGGGACAGGCCACGAGAGGGTGAGGAGCGAAACTCACCAGTCTGAGTAGGTTCGTCGGTGGCAGGAATGTTAGAAGCCGAGGGGGCGGCTTCGACGACAGGGACGACTCCGCTAGAGACAAAAGTTCCTGTGAGAATCACCCTATAGAAAAATGGAGTCAGTGAGGTTCCTTGGAGTCAGTGGGAAGACTCGCTCTGCACCGATGGTGATTGTGCTCTGAGAAAGCAGACGTCCGGAGATGATGCTGTTCGCTCCGATGTTGATGGCAGCGCTGGAGATCGCGTTTCCCTGAAAGACGGCGGTGGCGCCAGTGGCGATGGCGCCATCGGCGACCCAAAAGACGTTCCTCGCCTGGACGCCTGCGAATGAGGAGGAATGAGCTGATGTGCTGAGGTTGAAGCCGGAATTTGAGCTTACCACCAGAGAGGATGACCTTGACAGCTGCGGCACATGTTATGGCACCGCTGGTAAGACCAGATGTTAGCTGCTGCACGCTAGGAGAAGCAGGAGAGGACCAACGTAGCTCGGAAGAGAAAGACGTCGTCCGACCCGCCGACGAGGGTCAAGTCGGAAGACCAGGTGATCGCCGATGTGAATGCGTACACGCTGTGCCAGGAGAGCCGTCAGCTGTGTGCAAAGGAGCCAAGGACGAGGGGAACTGACCCAGGGGTGAGGGTCATGCCCGAGAGCACATCGCCGGCGAGGTTCCGCTTCGAGTCGTCTGAAGCAGGCACAACCTGACTCATGCCGGAATGCCAGGCAGCGACAGCGTCGGACGCAGCCTGCTCGAGGGCAGCAGGACTGGAGGCGAAGTCGGGAGCGTCGACACGTCCGTTGACGAGTAGGGAGGTTGCTGCGGTGAGAGCAGCGTCAGTATCCTGTCCTGTAGCTTTTGTTTCTAGTAGAACTACGCACCGTGATCGCCGATGGGAACCAAAGCAAAGCCAACGACAGCGCAGAGAGACCTGGACTGATCCCGACGTCTCCGTTAATCTCGACCAGGGCTCCAATCGTGATACCGGAGCGGCTGAGGACGACGAATTGACCAGCTGATCCGAGGTCGACGGAGGTGGCAGCAAAGGCGAAGGAACTGAGTGACGACAGAAGCTAGAGGAAGTGAATCAGTGATGTGGTGCAGTTTGCTGGAATGGAGCAACGCACAAGAACGGAAGCCGCGCGAGGATGGAATAGAGAAGGCATACTGTGTGTCGCTGAGTGTGGTTGGGAAGAAGGAGGTATGGTAGTGAGGAGAAAGCAGAACAGACAGGGAATTCGGTCAAGACCGAGTTTCGCAGGACGAGCAGCGGCTGCAAGATGCGGGCCAGATCAGAGGAAGAAGATCTCCTCTTCCTTCACTCCCGTTTGGATCAAGACACGCGAGCGAAATTCTGTGGAGAAATGTGGAGCAGGGGGAGACTGGAAGCGCAGCCTAGAGCCGCCTTCCGGATCCGGACTCCGCGTCGATCTTGCTACAAAGTTTCTCGTTCCTCAAGGAGCTCTCGTCTCTCCTAGAAGCTCCTGGACTCTCTCCAGACCTTTCCAGCGCTTCTCGGGCTTCTATTCGAGAGCTTCGGTACTTCCTACTGCTGATTAACGCTACAGCGAGGAGAGCCTGGCCAAACTGCTGGGTCTCGCTCGACGCTCTCTCTGCCTGGCTTGGCCCCGGCGAAGCCTACAACTTCCAGTGCAGTGTGAGTGCGGATTAAAACGGCGTAGGGGAGGCCAGGCTCCCCTGCAGTGTGGGTGGCCTTTTGCTGTCGAGCTGCTTCGGTGGGAAAGTTCAGCCCGTGTTCCCCTCTTCGTCCCCTTCTCTGGCAGATCATAATTCGGACTGGACCGAACAGAATCTGCGCTGGATGAACTGGATCAACCGACTCCGGATTGCCGGACGAAGCGAGCGAGCGAGCGACCCACCTCCCACTCACGCCGCTGGCTTCGAGACAGCAAATCCAGCAAATCGAGAGAGGCACAGGAGTGTATATCTCGTGGAGAGAGCAAACTCGAATCAACAGCGGGCCTTGGACGAGCAAAAACCACAGGCGCCACCTCGCTCCCCGATTTCAAAACTGCACTTTGGGTCCCGCCATACCTGAGGTTGGAGCTTTGGATCTACGCGGGTGCGTAATATGGGTCGGTTATGACAGAACGGAGAGGGTGTAGTCGGTCTGAGATGCTAGAACGGCAGAGGAAGCATCACCACAGCATAGACGCACAAATGCGTGTTTTGCTGGGATTTTGCCGTTGGGTAGTTTGCGGAGGCCGAAGCACGTCTCAGTGAAGCTGAGAGTTGAAGTTTGCGAGGAAGGGTGTTGGAGCGTACCAGCGAGGGTTTGCCACTGCAGAATCAGGCAAAGACGAGGCCAAGTTTCGCGTCGACGATGATCAAACCCTCTGTCGTTTCGAGCGAGAAAGGAATACCCAGGTGCCCGTAAAGCTTTGGAACAAAACGAGCTCGCGTTGTCAACCAAGCGAGCCTGCTACCCACAAAACAAGCAAATGCTTCCTCCCCTCTCCCTACAAGTGCGTCTTGAACCACTCGATCGTCTCGCCCAAAGCCAGCTCGTACTGAGCCTTGACCACGTCGTCCTTCGTGTCGGGCCTCGCAGCGAATCCTGTTCCCCGCACGCCGTCAGCAATGCCGAAGCGCAAATGACAGAGGACACAGAAACGCACCGTGAACCGTGCCCTCGTGATCGTAGAAAACAATTGGGATGTGCCTAGCAGCGCGGATCTTGTTGAGGATATCGGTGACTTTGGTCTTGATGAGGTCGAAAGAGAAGTCCTCTGTTTCGGGCGTCAGCGAGGACGCGAGCAAGCCAGCGACAGATAACGCACCTTCCGCACAGATGAGGGCTAGCGGCTGGTGCGTCTCCGCGAAATCGGAGGCGTGGAGGAATCCGGGATGAACGGTGACAATGACATCGAGGAGCTTGGTCGAGGAGAGGAGCGTAGTGACTTGTCCCCCAAGGCAGTACCTGTCGCGGGAGTCAGTTCGCGGTACGAGCATGGAAAGGGTCGAGGGAGTGTACCCGACCATTCCAAGGCTAGTGACGCCTTTCTCCTTCTTCAGGTTCTCGCAGAACTGCACGACTCGAGTCAGCGGGAGAGGAGGGAAGGGGGAAGAGGAGATGGGGGACGAACCTTGGACGCCAGCGGGACCAAGACTCCCATGCGGTGCCTGTAGACCCAGGAAAGGCCGACGTAGAAGATCATACCAAAGATCGCTTGCGCATAGATGCGGAGACGCTGGAGGAGCGGGAGGTGACCAAAGGGCTTCTCGACGACCGTCAACTTCTCCATCGGAGCTGGATCGCCTGCGGGGGTGTTCGTTAGTTTTGTGCGATGACGATCAATAGGATCAACTCACCTTGGAGCAAGTCGGGAACGTAGACAGGGAACGAAGTGGCTTCTGCGATCCGGTCCGCGATGAGCTTGGAGTTAGGAATCCCAAGACCAAAGACGTCGGTGGCGCTGCGTTCGAGCATCAGCTAGCTCTCACGAACAAGAGAGAGCGGAACTCACATCACGACAGCCTTCCCCGACGCAGTTCCCGCCTCGCTCCCCGCCGCGAAGTAGTACTTGAGTCCGCCCAGCTCGAGCATCGCGCCCTGGGGTTCGCCCACCATCACAGTCCCAGTAAGGCATTGCTGTACAAGATTTGATTGATTAGCTTGCGCGTGCGTCTCAGCAGGAGAGACTGCTCACGTCACAGAGCGTGAGAGGAGCGTCGAGGCTGGTGGCAGCTGAAACAGGTTCTTGGGTCGCCTGGGGGGCTTCCGACAGAGCCTGAGAAGCAGGAGCGGAGGAAGAATCTTGCATCGCGATGTGCTCTTGAGGTACGAGGCGCACCGCGAGTTGGACCAAGTTGGGGGGGGAGGAAGAGAGCGGATTCGTGGGTCGAAACGCTCCTCCTCTCGTTCGCAGCTCTCTGGTGTGCTTTTGAGCAACGTATTAAGGAGGAACGCAGCTCCTTGATATACTTCAGTACTGCAGTAAACCTGAACCTGAGCCTGAGCGGGGCGCACTGGAGATTTTACGGCGGAGCCCGGAGCTCCTTGTTCTGCTGCTTCTCTCGCAAGAAATCGACAACAAAAACTAGGATTGCTCAAGCTCGATCCCTTGGCCGTACTACCACCCCTGCGCCCGCTCGCAAGCCTTCTCCCAAAGCTCAGGATCGTACGGCTGCGTCTCGAAACCGTCTCCTCCCTGACTCTCCCAGTTCGGCTCGAACTCCTCGTCCTCGGTCCGGCATTGATGCAGGATCTCAGGCGGCACGATCTGCCACCCCTCCGCATCGCACGCCCGGTTCCCCTCCAAGGGAACGAAGGTGTCCCAGCCCGATTCGTGCATCCCTGGCTCGAGCTTCGAGATGTCGTACGATTCCCAGACCTCAGCGGCGCGACGACGCTCCATGAGCTGCTGAACTTCCTCGTTGCGGCACGCCTTGATCTCGTCCATCGTGCGGCCGGTGAGGAGGGAGACGTCGCCGAGCGGAGCTTCGGTGCCTTTCGAGTCGTCGGTGTTCTTGAAGAGGGAGACGAACCACTGACGTTAGGATCGAGAACGTGAGTGGAGGATGCGAAAAGTGCGGTGGAAGACGCACAACTGGATAGCGAACGCGCAAAGTGCTGCCGCGCTCCGCTCCTTTGGGCCTGCAAAGGGAACGCGAGTTAGCGAGGTCGCGAAAGAGGAATCGGGACCGTCGACGCACGTCTTCAGCTCCCAGTGGTATGACCGACGAGAGAACCTAAGCTGGATTCCCTTGTAACGCTCGCCGTCCTGCAATCACACCAAGTCAGCGGCTGATGCGCTCGGGAAAGCTCGTGTCGCACCAGCTGGATCGCGAACGTGCGGGTCTCGGCATTCGAGTCATCCTTCGAGCCACGCATGTCCTTCGAATCGTCCGGGCTCATCCTGGCAGGCTTGTCGCCAAAAGCAGGGAAGGGAAGGAACGACGCGCGCCAGTAGTCTTCGCAGGAAGCGAGATTAGCTACGACTCGTTCTGGAACCCTCGAGCAAGCAGCTCACCTTCGTAAAACAAGTCTTCCTGAATCTCGTCGTAGGGTAGCCTCGGTCCTTCCTCCTCGTCGTCCTCGTCCGTCGTCTCGGCACCAGCTCGCTCGGCAGCAGCGTCCGTCTGGAGCATCTGCTCAAGCCGAATCAGCGCCGCCTCTTTTGCACCCTTCTCAACTCACCTTGTACGTCCCCAAATCCCAGACTGCCGTAGTTCCCGTCCCTCCTCCCTCGAAAAGCGTGTAGCCAATCGGGTGAGGATTCGTCTCCACCGCCAACCTCAAGCCACTCTCTCCCTCCTTCTCCCTGCTCTCTCGCCTCGAATACTCCATGAGCTTCCCTGGGATCGGCGGCGGGATCTTGGTGCCAGAGGCCTTTGGAAAGTCGACGAGGCCGCGAGGAATGGCGAAGCTGATCGTCTCGTCGGCGAGCTGGATGCGGAGGTCGTAGTGTTTAGACGTAGCGTCTGCGAGGAGTCGGAGGAAGCTGGTTAGCAGCTGACTCGACCCCCACTAACTCGGACCCACGGTGCCGCTGGACGAGGTAGAAGTTGCGTCGCGAGAGCTGTGAGAAGAGGCTGGGGGTCAGTTCCTGAGCTTCCTGAGAGGCGGGATGAGAGCGTACAGCTGGGAACTTGTTGTACCACTCGTTGACCTGCTCGGGCGTAGCGTAGGGCACGCCAAAGTCGCTGGGGACGAGCTTGTGGCGCCTCGGCAGGGGGACTGGGTTGCGGGGCTCGACGGGGGCCGGAGGAGCGGTCGGATTCAAAGGAGAGAGCTTCGGAGCCTTGGTGGTGAGGGGAGGGGACGAGGGGGAGTGTGAGCGGGCGCGTTTCGAAGGTCCAGCAGCGGCGTTGCCAACGTGGACGGGGCGAGAGCCGATGGGGTAGGGTGGAGGGCATCCTTTGTTCGCCTCGCGGAACTCCTCCTTTGTCCTAGGAGGTCCGACGTAGTGAAGAATCATGGCGAGTAGGGAGCAGGCGTGCGGGAGGAGGAGAGGGAGGCTCGTGCGGATTTCTCCCCCTCGACGTTCGACTTGGTGGTGTGCAGAACGGGCAGATTCTGCAGCTGCTCTGGAACCACAGAAGCAAGCTCTTCGTACAAGCAAAATCCCGAATCTAATACCTCCCGCTGACTTTCGGCCCTCGTCCGTACTTGCTCCCAGGCATGCCTGCCCAGACGTAAGGCACCACAGCAGCCAGAATGAAGGCATCTGCAGCCCACAAGAGTGACTGCAAAGATTACCATCAGCTTCCTGCCTTTCTTCGCAAGGAGAGCGAGACTCACGAGAGCACCTCCACTGTTGACGACGAGTCCGATGGGCGTTCGTCCTGCTGGGCCGGTGAGGAGGCCGTTCACGCTGCCTTCCGCACGATTGAAGATGATGTTGTAGACCGAATTGCCAATGGTTAGGAAGACGGCGCTGATGAAGGAGAGGGCGCCGGCGGTGAGGTAGGCTCGCTCTTGCGGAACGAATCCGATGATCAAGGCAAAGGCGGCCTGCGAAGAGTCAGCGTTGGAGGGAAAAATGGTTGGGAAAAGAGGAACGCACGAAGAGAGTGCCCATGAAGACAATGTAGCACTGCGAGAAAGGAATCAGCAATCTTGCCTGAGAAGAGGAGGCGAGATGCCGCACCGCCGAATGCGTGTGATGCCCCAAGTAGCCATCGGCCTGGAAGGTGGTCGCATTGACCAGGGTACCACTAAAGGGGTCTGCGAATTCGCTCGGAAGATCGTTGCGGAGAGCCTGTTTTCGATTCGTCAGGCGCGACTCTTGGAGCGAAGCGAAAAGACTCACGAGCGCAGGCTGGAAGCGAAAGCCAAAGGCGGGCTTCGTGCAGTACGAAGTGCGACCTCCCTTGCCCCCCGTCGACGCGCAGTACCCTGTACCAAAGGAAGCATCAGCAGGGGAGTCCTCCTCTCTGAACCAAGCCAGCTCACCGTACATCCCCCACTCGTACGTCTGCTGCACCCCCGCATGAGTAGCGCCCTTCCGCGTGTAGTAGTCACTCTCGGGCGCGTAGAACATCGAGTAGTTCGCAGTGGACTTGACCGTGGCGGAGAGGGAGATGTTCAGGCCCGTGGTAGAGAGAGAGGCCATACGGAGGTGCCGAGGGACGGCAGAGGGGTTGATTTGCGATACCTGGGGTTCCAAAGAAGGTTAGGGGCGGGCTGGTGGAGAGGAGGGGCAGTCAAACCTGGGCGAAGATGAGGAGGATGACGGCGCTGGAGAGGCGTCAGTCGGTTACGGCTTTGGCGCAAGGGGTGAAGGCTGCTTACATAACCGAGAGGGCAAGCCCCATACCAGAGCAAGCATTGACTGGCATGATCAGCTGCGTGAGAAGGCTGGCGTCAGCTGCTGCTCATCGCAAGTCGCGCTCCCCGCCGCATCAGCCCGGGTGCAGGAGCAGCAGAGACTCACACTGTGACGGGTCGAGCGAGCAGAGTGTAGGAGCGGAAGGGACAGGGGAGGCGCTCAAAAAAACGCAAGCAGCAGGCTTCCGAGGAAGGTTGAATCTAGACCGAAAAAGGAAGGTTGGTGGGGGAGCTGGCGAGAGAGCTCGTGAGGGTCGATGAGGGGGCGAAAAACGCTGAACGAGGTGGTGGAGAACAACTGCAAGTGAAGCAGGTTGCAAGAGACATCCACGAGCAGAAACCAGCATGTCCGAAGGTCGAGATCGAGAAGGCTGAACGTCCCACCACGGAAGGCGGGGAGAGGGTTAAGGTTCTGAACCGAGAAGTCCCCCTCGAGGCTCAAAGGGGACAATCTAATCAGCAGGAGATCCGGAGAGCGGCGAAGGCGTCGCTCGAGCAAGCTCCGTTGCTCTCCTGGCCTCGAGCAAGCTTGATCGGACGACTCCTCTCCCCAGAGCGCACCGTGGGGGGTTGCGAGCGGCTTCTCCCTCCCGCCCACTGCCCAGTACGTGAACAACGCCTTAGCTTGCCCTGATCACCTCCTCCTTGTTCGAAGCGACTCACCTTTGCATATCATCTGAGAGAGCGGCGCCGTAGTGATCGAGCGCACTGCACCGCTGCGCCCGAGGATCCTGCCTTGCAAAAAGCCAGAGCGACGGAGCCAGCCAGGTGAACTAACGTGAAGCCTTCGGAGACCGCCAGGTCGAAGGAGCAAGGAGGTCGGAGAGAGGCGAAGCGGGCGTTCGAGGCGGCTGGGCCCAAGGGCGCTAGGAGCGAGGCCGTTCGCGGAGCTAGATTGGGTGCGTGTGTGTTCTGATCTGCTGATGGGGTCGACCGTCCAGGGCAAGAGGCGTTGGTAGAAGGAGAAGCTTCGTCGAGGAATCGCGTTGTTTTGCTCTTGCCCTTCTTCCCTTCCTAAGTAATCACCCCCCCCCCCTCCCCTGGCCTACAGCGAGGAAACTCGCCCAGCCGCCAACGAAGAAGGCTCGCAGGCCGGCGCGTCGCAAGGCACCTCGAGGATTGTCGAGGTTTATGGAGATGCCTCTTGATCTCAAAGTGGAGGTGCGTTCATGGTGCTTCTTATGCGCGGGAGAGCTCACACGGATTCAGCTCTTCAGATCTGCTCGTATCTCGACGTCGCCGATCTGCTCGCTCTCACCTTCACTTCGAAAACGTTCCGCTCGCTCGTCCTCTCTCTAGGCCTTGGTGAACTTCCATCTCGCGATATCAGGGAGGTCCTGAACGCGACGTTGGTCTTTGGAAAGGCGTGCCAGGTGCGTCGGCTCCGGCGAGGCTGGAAGAGCGCGAAGGCAGCTCACACCAAGAACCCAGGTCTGCGGAAAGAATACTCAGTCGGTTAACTACGTTATTCGTGCGAGAACCTGCAAGGATTGCACGCAGACACAGTTCGTCCCCACGAGTTCCTTCTTTCGACTGCAGCTGACGTTCCTCTCCCTTTAGTGTCTTGCGGGATCGACCAGCTGGTTCAGGCCGTTCAGGTCGTCTCATGGCGGATCATATCGCGTCCCATCTCGACTTCAAGCTTCACAACTTCACTCTCGGGTGCTGCACGCCTTCGACGTGCGGTGCGTTTGTTCCGTACGGGCCTACTCTCGATGCCTTCACTGGCTCTTGAGCTCCTCCAGACGAACCTCAATACTTCTCTATCGAGGCGATGGTGCACATTCCATGGTACCAATACTCGAAGGCGTGTAGGTTTGGACGAGTGCTCCGTAGTCGCGACCTAGCTGACTTGGGTCTCTCCTCGCAGCGTACTTTAAACCTGCTCTCGCAAACGTGACGAACAAGCTGGATCGCCTCTTTCCCAACGCGTCCCCGTTCAGCAAGACTCCTCCGCCGGAGCTCGCGAGCTTCCTCAAGAAGAACCGTGCGATGATCCTCAAGCGTCACGAAGTTCGCAACGTTTCGACCCATTCTGCGTTCCAGTTCTGATGATGTATCTCCCCAGGACGCAGAATTCATCATCGCATGGCTCAAGGACCACACGGCACTCAATACGACTCTGCGAACCTCGAAGCTCAAGTCGAGCGAGCTGAGTCGAGTTGGGAAGGCGGCCGATCACAAGGCGGGGTGTGTTTAGCGTGTGCCCTTGGTGGGCTCCTCGCTGATGGGATCAAACTGCGCAGACTTGAAGCCGGGTGGCCAGATGCGGAGTCCGTTTGCCTGCTTGATTCCTCTTCTCGCCAGCGCTGACCTCGGCTCCGCAGTATCAAGTTCTTCGCCAGCTCTTGCAGCTACGACCCCCTTGCGAGAGAGCAGCGTGAACTTACCAATACTCGTGAGTTCAGCCGCACGGGTAGCCTGTCGGGGAGAGCTGATCATCGTCGCTGCAGGATGGGAGAAGATTCGTCCTCAGCTGGAGGAGCGTCTGCGCCAAGCGAAGGACGACGAAGCGAGACGCCTTCGCCGAGTTGAGAGGACAGCTCATCTCGTGGAGCTCTACGCCGACTTCCTTTGATCTCGCGACATGGAACTGGGCGGCAAAGTCGTTTGCGCAACCAGTGGCATCATCCATCCGACCAAGGCTCTCTTCCTCGACCTGGATACGACCAAGCCGCTCCTGGAGGACAACTCGCTCCTCGTCGACGAGGCTGTTTGGGCACGACATCTCCCCGCCTTGGACGACGAAATCTCCTCGCTCAGCACCCGAATCCAAGACAACCTCTTCATCGCCACAATCCGCGCCCACGCCGACCTCCTCCTCCGCTTCCCCAACGCCAACACTCCCCGTCTCCCTCTCTTCGACCCCAACACCCCCCTCGACTCCACCATCGTCAATCGCGTCCTCCGCGACCCTGCGTCCATCTTCAGATGCCAGATCTGCCACGACTCGTTCAGCTACCCCACCATCATCGAGCACCTCGCGGAGCCCAAAGTCTCGCGCAGCAGCGAAGCAGGCCCCCACGTCACGGTATACGCGACCCCTCGCTCCGTTGGGAGGCTCGACAAGATGCGCTGGGCGTCGCCGGCGCAGGACATTCGGATCTCGGCCGCGAGCCTCGCGGCGCACTTTGAGCTCTACGATCAGCTCGAGGAGGCGGCAGAGGAGGTGTACAGAAGGTCCCTGCAGGTGTGCGTGGAATACCGCTGCGAGTGCGGTTGGGCGTCGGAATCCGTCTTTGGAGCGTCAAGCGTTGTGCGCCGTTTTTTCCTTCTTCTTCGTTTCGCTCCTTGAGGGATTGGGCTGATGCTCTCGTCGCAGTTTAAGCATTTCGAGAAGAAGCACACCCCGACTCTGGAGCAAGTCGTTGCGAGGACGTGGAATGTGCCGCGCGTCGTTGTGGGAGAGAAGGGAGCCAAGGGCGCGAAGAGGAGGAAGCAGGACGCTGAACTCTTTCAGCGACCGAGGGGGCGGGGGTTGTTCTGGTGAACGGGTGTAGGTCTTGTTTCGAAATCGAAGCCAAACAGCGAGAAGAGCATTGGCGAGCAGAAACAACTCGAACTTTCGCAGAGTCCTGGCCAAGATTCTGAATTCACGCAAAGGACCGATCACTGCAAGCTCCACGCATCCCCGTTCTTGACGATCCCAACGCTACGCTTCTCGTCGAGCGAGATCCTCCCCGCCTCGAGGATTGCAGTGGACACGATGGTCGAGTAGATGGTCGGGAGACGAGCGTCGAGGTCGGCGAGCTGGACGGTGCCGGCGTTGACAGCTTGGCACTGCGTCAAAGGGGTGAGCAAGCTGGCGCAGAAGATGAAGCAAGGGACGAACGGTGGTGACAAACTTTTCGATCGAGATGTAGCCGTAGCCGTGCTGTCCTGCGAAGAGACCTTCGCCGTCGGGCGAGTATTGCACTGTGCGAAGCGTGAGTTTTCGCCCGCTGTGAAAAAGGAAGGGAAGAACGACGCACTGTAGAAGGGATTCGCGTTACTGAGTCCCTGTCCGTCGATCTGCACTCCACCATCAACGCAAGGTCGGCAGCAGAAGAGAAAAAGGCGCACCGTGAATCCATAACCCCTCCTCGATTGGTTCGTGTTGATCTCGCCCTTCGCTCCCAAATAATGGAAGAACTGCTCGCTGTGAACTCCACTGCCCAGAGGCGCCGTCCAGCTAGCCGTGTACACCGCCGTTCCCCGCTTCGTTGGGTCGTCGGCCGACTCCCAATCGACGAGGAGCGAGATCGTGTCCTCCGTCCCTGCGACGCAATTGAACGGCGTAGAAGTGGCGATGCCGGTGGAGCCTGACGCCGTGACGCGGGTGGGGTGGTAGTGACCTTCGACACCTTCGAGGTACCACGAGTGGATGTCAATCTTTGGGGGCGTCAGCTCGGCAGCGAGGAGGGAGGGAGGAACGAACGTGGTGCGAGTTGAGGTAGTAGGAGATGTCGGAATCCTTGCCAGCCCACGCGGAGAAGGTCTCGAGCTGGGACTTGGGCTGCGACATGTAGGACGAGAAGAAGCTGGGTGCGGAATTCCGAGTTAGCGAGATTGGGGAGAACGGCGGGGAAGGACGAACTTGAAGCCACCGAGGAGCTTGGCCTTTTGCTTTCCCTGTCGGTGCAGAAGTTAGCGGCTGAAAAGAAGGAGGGCGAGAGAGACGAACATCGCTGTAGGCAGGACTGCGAAGCGAGGTCAGCGAGCGAAGGAGAGGACGAAACGCAAGAAAAAGACTCACTCGAAACGTTTATGCATCTCAACACAGCTGCAGAAATCAGCCTCGTTAGTCAAAGTCCCAGAGAAGCACTCCAATCCGTCACGCACACATAAACTCCCGCCTTCTTCGCAGCACTGACCAGCTCGAGATGATGAGCTAGCGTCTGCGTCGCGGGCTTGGTGACGAGAACGTGGATCCCACGCTCAATCGCGTAAATCGCAATGGCGTGGTGAGTGCTGTCAGGCGTAAAGATCGTGATTGCAGCGCCTTTGGGGAGGGCGTCGATGGCGGCCTTGTAGGCGTCCGGGTTGCGAGCTTCGCCGGGCTTGGGGAACGACTCGAATCTGCGCGCGGACGTTCGTTAGTAGGAATGGAAAGTGTCAAAACCCAGGGGAGCCTACGAGCAGTCCATGTCCTTGTAAGCGCCTTCGATGTTGGTCCTGCGAAGGAATGGTCGGCTGAAGCCCACGTGCTGAGGAGGAGGACGGACTTGAAGTGCTCCGTTACAGCTGCCCACTTATCTCCTGACGTTCCTACGATGCTGAGCTCGTCTACGATACCTCGGCGACGCTGCGTGGCCGTGCGGTCTCGTCAACATCGCCTGGGGCCGGGAGAACTTGGGGAGAGAATCACGCACGAGGTCAAAGAGGACAAGGCCAACGACGCCGAGCTTCTTGTCGCTCTTGATAGATCCGGTGGTGAATCCGGTCGTGTCTGTTTCAAGTTGGGAGAGGGAGTCAGCTGTGGACGCGCGGGAGGAGGACCGGGGGAGAGCCTCGCTCGACCGTACTCACATTCACCACTTCCAATCATGGCGAGCTGGAGAGGAGGTTGGGCTGCCATCGTGGAAGCTGGAACGTGCCAGAGGAGGAGGAAGAGAGAGAAGGAGAGAAGGGGAAACATAGGAGAGCTTGCGGCCCGGCCCGCCCAGCCGTATTTAAATGTAATATACGCAGGTCCCTTTTACGTTGTAATTTGAAGGAGCTCCTTGTCCTTCGCTCCTCACGTCACTGCGCAGTTGAGGATGGGACGACTGACTTCTTTTCTCTCCTTGGAGGGAGTTACAAGAGCTTCCTGGGCGAGAGGACTCGAACCAGCTCAAGTGAGTCTCGCGTCCTCCCCTCTCCAGGCTCAGCTCACCCGTCGACCTCCCCCCCGTAGTGGGAGACGCTCCTCCGTCAAGCAGCTCACGCTTCGAAACTCACGTCTGAGCAGCTCGAGAGCCAAGTCACTGGTGAGCTCTCCCGCTCTCGCCAACCGTTGACCCTGCTAACCCGTAACAGCCGCCCTCCTCCTGCTCGTCTCCGAAGCCGCCTACTCTCCCTCTCCGACAACCCTAGCCTACCTCCGCCACAGCGTCAACCTAAACCGGTCGTCCTCCAACCCACCCCTCGTCCGACCAGGGTTCCTCGCGCGGCAATCCTGCTTTCTCCCCGACGCGTCGCTCGAGACACTCGACCAAGTCCTGGCAGTTGTCAACGCTGCGCTGTCAGCTGGAGGAGAAGGAGCGCCGGCGTACGCTGCCAAGCAGCCTTCAGACGTCCTCGAAGGAATCGCCATCGCAAGCTCCCTCATCATCACCCAGCTCAGTCGGAACCCGTCAGTCCAAACGCCTACACTCACCTACATCGACCACTTTCTCTCCCACCTTCCTCTTCGGCTAAAACGAAAAGAGCTCGAAGAGGAATCAATCGAGCGGTGCGTCGCTGCGCTGATTCCCGCAATCAACGCACTGGCGACCTTAGACTCCGTCTTCCTCCAGCAACTCCTCCTCCGCCTTTCGGCTCTCCACTCTCTCATCGCCTCGACTCCTCCCCTCCGTTTCATCCCTCTCACCGATCTCAACGAATCCACCACTTCTCCCGATCCGGACATCTCTCTTCTGGTCTCCTCCTTCGTGCGTTCATCCCTCCTCTCCCTCCGTTCTCCCTCCGCCCTCCCTAACCCTTTATCCACAGCTCGTCAATACATACTCCCCATTTGGCAGCTCTTCCAATCGTACCATCACCTCGCACCTCGCTGCCCTTCTTCGCTACCGAATCGCCGAAAGCCCAACGCGAGGAGGCACACCCGAAAGTGCCCTCTCGAGCGCATTCTTGGAGCTCCTTCTCGCTGCGATGGAGCCACTCAGGAGCGACGGTGGTCAAGCAGTGGATCGGAGCTTTGTCTACTCGAGAGTGCGTGGCATTCCTCTCTTCCTCATGCGAGCACGGTCCTGACCTTGCGAGCAGCTGCCGGAGGTGCTGAGTGCGTTGTTTGCGAACGGTTCGCTGGCGAGCGAGGCAGGATCAGAAGGGGTGAGTTCGATCCTTCCCCACTTTGTCGTATCAGAGCGCAGTTGATTGTCCTCGCGCAGCTCCAAGGGTGTTTGGAATCTGCCTTGCGCAAGTTCAAGATCCTTGCGCGTCCGATGTCTTCGACTGGGGAAGCGATGGATGTGGATGGGTACCTCTTCCTCTTCCGCTCGGAAGCAGGCATTTCTGACTCCAGTTCTGCAGCAGCTCCCCGGCGAACAGCCTGCTTGATCCTCTCCTCGTCGCTCTTTACCGCCAAGAGCTCATCTCCCTCGACGCCGCTGCCAGTCTCGGGGATAGGATTGAGGATGTTCTACGAGATCCTGTGCGTCCGTTCTCTCCTTCTACTGCGCGAGCTCGCTGACTCGAAACCCCAGTGGGTGCCTCAAGACTTTACGGATCGCTTGCTCCGCGAGCCAGACGATCTCAACGCGATTCTCAGTGGCATGGCGACTGACTACGCAGCCCACCGCGCCATTTCCTCTGCGTTGCAGGTGGTACGTTGTCTCGAGCTTCTCCCTCCTTCTCCTCAGTCCCGCTGACTGCGGGATCGCAGTGCATCGAAACTCACACCCACTCCAACGATCTTTCGGCCCTTGCGCCGTTCTGCACGACTCTCTCAGCGTACCCCGACGTTCTCGCCATTGCGTTCCTCTACATCGAGCCGCATGCTCTGCTGAGTCCTGTTCGCGAGTTCCTGGAGGCGTTCGACCGGGACGTCGAAAGCTTTGGTGCGTTGATTCTCTCGCTGGCAGACGGAGCGGCGACTTATCTGTGGCGCAGACGAGGGGCATCCGATCGAGCGGTACGGAGCTGTGACTCTCTTTCTTGAGCTCACCCTCTCGCGCTTCTCCGTGCGTCCTCTTTCGCTCTTCTGTCGTCACAACTGACGCGTTCCTGGAACAGCTTTACAAAGACCTTCCTCGCCACCTCGGAACCTCGAAGGGATTCTTTGCGCACTGGCTGCCGTCAGCCTCGGCGGTGTACGACCTCCCCAGCTTGGACGAAGATGCGAAGGCTGCGGTGCAAGGCTGGGTGGGAGCCCTATTCGGCGAAGGGATCTCGGACGAGTTGATGCAGTACGTTCTCGTTCTTCGTTCTTTCCTCTCCCTCCTTTTCGTCCTGCGGGGAGTAGCTCGCTGATGCCTCCCACGCAGCTCGACAGATCCGCGCGTCCTCCTCCGCGTCGCGCCGACCATCTGCAAGCAATCTCTTGCCGCGTGTCAAGCGGGCGTCATCGACTTGGACACTTTGCGCGAGGGGCTTTCGTACTTCCTCCAGGAGCTGCTGAGCTTCACCCTCCCTGGTGTCCTGAGGTGGCTCGTTGCGGAGATTCATCGAGTGGCGTGAGTTCGTTCGACTGCCAAGTGCGATGGACGACTGATGCGGGTTGAGCAGGGCTGGTCCGGCGCAGGAGACGATGATTGAGATCCTCCAGGTCTTTGTCTTTTCCGAGTCTCTCCCAAGGGCAGTTTTGGAGCTCGTGCGGAGTGACCTCGAGTCTCTCGTCGCCAAGTTCGCCACCGTCGCTCCTCCGGCACTGGATCTCTCGCAGCTTGCGAAGCTACTTGGGCCTTCTTCCCCTCTTCCTCCTTGTACGCCAACCCTATCCTAATTCGAGCCTTACTCACTCTACTCATCACAGCAACCCGAACGTCACCCCTCCAACAACTCCTCGCGGACCTAACCACCACCCTCGTCTCCCCCCCCCCCCCCCCCCCCCCCCCCCCCCCCCCCCCCCCCCCCCCCCCCACCCCCCCCCCCCCCCCCCC
>JANGFH010000379.1:0-26001 GCA_025758715.1 Glaciozyma martinii | reverse complement strand
CCCACCCAACCCCACTCAACTCCTCCCCATTCTCCTCCCTCACCAAAATTTCCTCCCACGTCTTATTGAGGTACACCCTCAAACCCGTCCCCGCCACCGCCAGGAACTGAGCGCTCTGATCCCACGCGAGGGCCCTAACGACGTAGTCGGAGGGAAGGTCGATAGAATGACTGTTGACCAACTTCCTCAGGTCCCAAATCTTGACCTGACCGCTCTTCTCAGCGGCGGTAGCGAGGGTGTACCCGTTTTCGGAGAAGGCGAGAGAGGTGATAGCCCCTCCTCCTCCCTCGCTGTGGCCTGGGAAGGTAGCGACGCAAGCACCGGAGACGGTATCGAAGACCCTCACGAGGGAATCCGAGGAACCGACGGCTAGGATCGCTCCGTCCGGGTGGAACGAGATGGCGGTGAGCGCCGTTCCTTGCTCGGCGTCGACGGGGAGGGAGACGGTGAGGAGGGTAGAGGGCTTGGTGGTCGTGAGGTCGTGGATGGACCACGTACCGTCCGAAGAGGCGGACGCGAAGAGGGAGTTGGAGGGGTGGAGGGAGAGGGCGTTGACTTCTCCTCCGGTCGAGAGCGTGCCCGCAGCGCCGTAGACCGTCTTGTTCCCGTTCGGAGTCCAGACCCGGACTGACTTGTCGAGGGAGGAGGAGACGAGGAAGGTGGGGAGAGACTCGGGAGTGAGGAGCGGGGAGGCGAGGACGGCCGTGACCTTCTTCGTGTGGCCCTTGAGCGACGAGACGATCTTGCTCGTCGTGCGGTCGTACACCTGAACGACCTTGTCCATCCTGCAGGCCTCTTGCGTTAGTCAACTGCTCGCAGTGGAAAGAGAGGGGAAGGGACGAACCCGCCGGTGACGATGAGGGAGCCCGACTTGGCGAGGTCGAGAGCGGTGATTCCAGGAGGCTTGGTACCGTGAAGGCTGGTGATGGCGGTCTGCTGGACGTAGTTCTTGAGCTCGGCAGGCTTGACGTACTCGGGCGCGACCTTGCGCTTCTTGCGGGTCGCCGAGAGACTTTTGTTTGCATGAGGTTCGTCAGTTGCCTGCGCGCTGCGAGCGAGGAGAGAGGAAACGCACCTCTTCGTCGTCTCCTCGACGCGCGTCTTGGCGTCACCTTGGAGACCCTCGATAGCAACGCCCTCGACCTCCATCTCGACGTCCTGAGGAGCAGTCGCGAACGCAGGTCCCAAAGTCGCCTTGACCGACGCCAAAGCCCTGCACACGCACACAAGCCATCAGCACGACTCCACCTCCACAATCCAAAAGCGCTACTCACTCCCTCGCCTCGTCCCGCTCCCTAGTGATGCGCGCAAGAACCCTCATCGCGGCGTCCTCCTTGTAGAGCGCATGACTTAGTTCCTGGCGCAGCTCGGCGCCCGACCGACGGAGCTCGAGGCACTCGAGCATCGTTGCGTCCCATTCGGCCTGGAGGACGTGGAGGAGGGAAGGGACCGAGGTGAAGGTCGGGGGGCGGGGAGGGGCAGAGGGAGTCGAGGGAGCTGTTTCGAGGGAGGTTGTTAGTGACTGGGCTTGACGGCGAAGTGGTGCAGAGTCCAGGGAGCAAGGGGAAGGAGCTAATGATGGAGGGGGTAGTACAGATCAACTGCGCACAGCAACCTCCAGACCCTCCTCCTACTGCCCCCTCGAATGGAGGCGTGACGACGACCAACGAGGCGGGCGACGGTACCAAGACCGCGCTGTCCGCTTCCCTGAACGCTGCGTTTCTCGCCCGCGTCATTCTCACTAGCAACCCCGTGCGAGCTGTTGTGCTCGCGCAGGAATTGACGAGAGAGCGACAGGAGACGGCGCAGCGTGAGTCCCCTCGTCGTGTTTCCGGTACCCTTCGCGCCCTCCCATTCGAGGCCGTGAGCACCTCGAGTAGTCCGCCACGCCTGCTCTCCATTCTCTTCCCACCTGTTGCCTCCCTTCCTCCGCGCCCGCCCGCCGTCGCCCTGCAACGAAACCCAACCAAAGGCCAACTCACCAGTCTTGATCTCGACCAAGTCGTCCTGGTTGAGGGAGTCACCAGTGATGGGATCCTTTCCCTCGTTGTCTCGAAGGTACTTGAGTACGAGTTCCTTCTCGTAGACGTGACCAGACTTTGTGGATAGGACTGGGTGGAGAGGCGCTTGACCTGAGATGGCGCAAAAGAGTGACACTGAGGAGAGGGGGGGGAGAGGGTTGGGGTTTAGCGGCTTGTTCTACTTTGCTCTCTGGGCTCAGAGACGACTCTACTTACTCGGCGGCGGGCTTTGACTTGAGGGGAGTAAGGGAAGTATCGGCTCGCGAGGGAGGACTAGTTAAATTACGATTAAAGTCCTAACTCTGTCTATTAAATTTAATAATATTAATATTGAAAACTTCGCTCTCTTCGCTCTGCAAAACACTCTCGTAAGGTTTCTTCTTCAACGCAGCTCAGCAGCAGTTCAGTTCAACCCCGACTCGGCCAGCCTTTCCTTTTCCGTCCCCGCCAACTCCCCCCCCCCCCCCCTCCCCCCCAACCCCCTCAAAAGATCCCCAGCCATGCTCGTCCTCTTCGAATCAGCCGTAGGACTCTGCTTGTTCAAGATCAAGGACGGCAAGCTCGACGACAAGGAGCTCTACAAGCAGTTTGATACTCCCGAGGCAGCCAACAACCTGTGAGTAGAGCAAAGAGCACCGCGTCAGGGCAGCAGAGGCGGGAAACGAAGTCGCGAGCGAAGCTGGGGCTAGCGAGCGACGGCTGCGAGGCGGGTGCTGGAGAGGGAGAGCAGGGTTGGGGGAGCGAGGGAGATGGGGTGAATGGGATAGAGCTTGGAGGCGCTTACGTGCGGCTGTACTGCCGTGAGCAGCCCTGCCATCAGCTTCCTTCTGCTCCCCGTCTCTCTGGCTCGGATGGGTACGATGCGGGCGTGACGAGGGACGAGAGGGGAAGGACGAGCGCCTCAGCTGCGTACTTGTATGAGCCTTTGCTCGTACGGGTGCTCGCCGTTTGGTCTTGTTCGCGCCTCTGCGTCTTTGGAGCGAAAACGCAGCCAGAGGCCAAGCGCTCTTCAGTCCCTTCGCAAGAGACCTCGGCTCCATCGCTGAGGAAGGAGGTGTAGGAATGTGGCGCGTCTTCGCGAGGGGAGGAAGCGTTGCAGCATTCGTGCCTGATCGCACCAAGAGGTGTGTTTGTGACGCTGGGGAGTCCTCGAAGCGCTGGCAGCGCGCGGAACCGCGCCTTCTCACGACGACTCTACTGCGTTCCTGCGACGACGCGGTAGAGAGCTCCTCCGCAACGTACAACAGCGTCGAGCGTCCTTCCCGCCCTACACGCACTGACTCTTCTCTCTCCTCCTCAGCGTCAAGCTCCAGGCGATCCACCGCTTCACCTCCACCGCCGCCGCCGTCGAGGACATCACCTCGATCGGAGAGGGCAAGGTCTCCAAGTCTCTCAAGGAGTTCCTCCGCACCGAGATCAGCGAGAACAAGAAGTTCAAGAACGAGAAGCTCGCCGTCTCGGACACCAAGCTCGGTTCGTCCCCTCCTCCTCCCTTTCCTCGGGCGAGAGCGATGCTGACGATGGACGTGCAGCTGGTGCCATCGCCAAGAAGCTCTCCCTCTCGGTCGTCTCCGACTCGTCCGTCAACGACCTCTACCGTGGAATCCGAACCCAGCTCTCCTCCCTCCTCAACGACATCGACCCCAAGGACATCAGCACCATGGAGCTCGGTCTCTCCCACTCCCTCTCCCGGTTCGTCCTTTGTCCCCTTCTCCACCGCCGGTTGGGCTCGCACTGACGAGTTTGTGCTCGCAGCTACAAGCTCAAGTTCTCCCCCGACAAGGTCGACACCATGATCGTTCAGGCCATCGCTCTCCTCGATGACCTCGACAAGGAGATCAACATCTACTCGATGCGCGTCAAGGTGCGTTCCTGCTCGTTCCCTGGTGTGATGGAGCGGAGGCTGATGGTTCGCAATTCTACGTTCGTAGGAGTGGTACGGATGGCACTTCCCCGAAATGGCCAAGATCATCTCGGAGAACATCACCTACGCCAAGGTCGTTAAGGCCATGGGTGCGTTCCCCCGTCCTTGCTCGATCGGGGGGACGACAAGACTAACCAAACCCTTGTCTAACGCGTGCAGGCTTCCGCACCAACTACAACACGACCGACTTCTCGTCCATCCTCCCTGAGGAACTCGAGGAGACGCTCAAGGCCGCCGCCGCCATCTCGATGGGAACCGAGATCTCCGACTCTGACCTAATCCACATCCACCTCCTCACCGACCAAGTCATCTCAATCACCCAATACCGCACCGAGCTGTACGAGTACCTCCGGAACCGGATGACGGCCATCGCGCCCAACCTCACCGCGCTCGTCGGAGAGCTCGTCGGAGCGCGCCTCATCGCTCACGCTGGTTCCCTCCTCAACCTCGCCAAGCACCCCGCTTCGACGGTTCAGATCCTCGGAGCGGAGAAGGCCCTCTTCCGCGCGCTCAAGACCAAGCATGATACCCCCAAGTACGGTCTCATCTTCCACGCCTCGCTCGTCGGTCAGGCTCCACAAAAGCTCAAGGGAAAGGTGCGCTCTCCGTTCCTCCTTCCTCCTTTTGAGACGACGCTGATCCTTTGTTTCTCGTTCCGCGCGCGCAGATGGCTCGCATGGTAGCGACCAAAGCGGCCCTCTCGATCCGCCTCGACGCTCTCGCCGACGCAGACTCCAAGTCGTCCCTCGACTCGGCTACGATCGGCCTCGAATCCCGCGCCAAACTCGAGACGAGACTGAGGTTGCTCGAGCAAGGGATCGGGCATACGAGCCTTCGGTCGATTGGCAAGGCGCATGATGCCAAGGCGGGGGGACAGAAGAAGTTTGAGATGCAGGGGAACGGAGCGGCGTATAATGATGCGGCGGATACGCTCGTTCCTACGGGGGTTAAGGGGGAGGAGGAGGAGGAGGAGAAGAAGGTTAGGAAGGAGAAGAAGGAGAAGAAGAGGAAGGGGGAGGAGGAGGAGGGAGAGGTTTCGATGGTTGTTGATGGAGAGGAGGATGTGCGTTCTCTCTCTCTCTCGTGTGGGGACGACGCTGATGCTTTCTTTCCGCGCGCGCAGGAGGAGGCGGCGAAGAAGGCTAAGAAGGCGGCGAAGAAGGAGGCTAAGCGATTGGCGGCTCTGGCCGCTGAGGGAGGCGCCGCCGAGGAGGAGGAACTCGTGTCGCCGAAGAAGGAGAAGAAGGAGAAGAAGAGCAAACGGAAGGCCGAGGACGATGATGAGGGCGCTGTTAAGAAGGCTAGGAGTTAGCGACGAGCGCGACCTTGTTTGGGAAGAAAACTACGCTTGTGGCTTTTGCTATTTTAACTTTGCGACACGTACGGGTGGGGCTCTTTCTGTTTTGCTCTGCTCGCTCGCTCGCTCTCTGCTCGGGGTGTGTGCTGCTTCGAGCTGAGGGAGTTGGGCGAGCTGGAAGTTTGGACGTTCGCCTGGGGTTTGGAAGCTCGTTCTCGCTCCTACGACCCTCTCCTTTCGGCAGCTCGCTCCGTCGTGGGTGTCTCGTCTCTTCGAAGAGCGAAGGAGGAGGGGCTTCGTAGCCTGGTAGAGGTCACGGGCGAAGCCCTCGGCGCCGAGTTGGACTTTGAGCTGAGCGAGGGAGGCGATGCAGCGAACAGAGAACGAAAATGCCTTGCGAGAGAAGTTGCAATCCTGAGGGCAAGGAGAGTCAGTTGCGCGCGTGGGGATCCTAGAGGATCGACGACGCACCAGCTGAGAAGACGACGGGAAGAGCTCAAGGATCCGCGTTGCGAAGTTCTGGAGCTGGTGGAAACGGATCGTCAGGCTCACTCTTCTCTCTTCGCAACGAGGGTGAGCGACTCACGGATCCAAGGAAGTTTGAGCACGCGAAAGACGTCCTCCTCCATCATGGTCGGCACGGCGTCGTTCGTATCTGCCGTCCTCAATCCTCCCGAGTCGAACTTGTACCCCCTGCGCACTCATGAGCTCCCTCCCTCCTCCACCGAACGAAAAACGAGCTCACAAGGTCTTCGCATGCGTCCTCAAGTCTCGCTCAAACTGCGTGCTCCCCGTCCACCCGACCACCGCAGCGCCGTACGAGCTCCAACAGGTGACGATCAGATCGACGCGACGGTAGATGTCCCTAGGGCGCGTCGTGGAATTGGCGGGATGCTTGAAGATGACGAGAGCTTTGTCGAGCGCGTCGAGGAGCGAGGCGGGCCGGTTGTCGTCGGTCGTGCGGAGCGAGGCGCAGTTGGTTTGGGAGAGGACTCCGCCGGGAGGGATGAGGCCTGCGCGAGGGTTTGAGGACAGCCAGTAAGGAGTGAGGGGCAGGAGGAGAACGCACCTTTTGCTTGAAGACGTTTGACGAGTCGGTCGAGAACGAAGCGCTCCTTGCCGTCTTCGTGCGGGTACGTGATGAGGAGGTCGACGTCGTTGGAGTCCTTCTTCCCTCGCCGGTAGCTGCGAAGGGGGTTGGCCAATCGCTTTGCAGGAGTGACCAGCGAGGAACCTACCCACCGCAAAGCACTGTGTGCGCCCCTTCCTCGACGCGATCGAGCTGAAGTCGAATGAAGTCGGCGACGCTTTCGACTTCCTCGGGGGTCATTCTGCCGAGGTGTGCGTTAGCGCAGCTCGGAAAGGGAAGAAGACAGGGACGAACGGGAGGTTGATGTCGTCGTGATACTTGAAGGCCTGCTCGTACTTGCCTGTGCTTCGCAAGTCGTCGAGCGTTCGGATGCCTTCGTTGTAGAGCCTGTTCGCAGCGGTATACCCTGCAAAGATGAGCGAGTGTCAACGTCAGGTGCCGCCTCTTCCAGCAGCAGGCTACTCACCGACTCCATGGACCTTCATCAGCTCTGCCCTTGCCTTCAGTCTAGGATCCTCCCGCTTCTCCCCTGAGCAAGCTCCCGAATCAGCCTCCCAGCTCCAAACTCCGAGTCGCAGAGCTACTCACTCGCAAGCGCAATCTTCCCAGTGCGCAGGAACTCGCCGATGAGCTGTCCAATCTTGCCACCAACCTTGTTGAGCGCCTCCGCCTCCTCTTGCGTCGTGATCCGATGAGGACAGCCGATGATGATGCTCGAGGCCGTGGCGTAAGAGATGGATTCCGGGGTTTGGGTGCCGAATTCGATGAAACGCGCCTTTCTGAGCAGGGCAAGCTCATCGATGATGTCTGCGCGTCGCGTCAGCGCGTTGAAGAGCTCGAAACAAGCTTGGTTCGAGGAGGGGGGAGCTGGGCGTACCCTGGTTGAGGCAGGGTCGTGGAGACTCGCGGAAGCAGGAGAGATTCGGCACGTCCTTGAAGCGCTGGAGGTGGGCCATCAGAGGGCAAGGGAGCAGGACGACAGCGCAGAAGGTAGTTGTCGAAGGCAGAGGAACGGCGGGCAAGCCAAACGCGGGACGTCCCCAAGTGCCTCCGTCGTTGAGGACTGTTATCTTCGCGTTCGAACGTTTGACCTCCGACGCTCCCTCTCCCAACGCGCTGCTCGAGCTTTTAAACTGCTTGCTGCTCCCCTGATCGACGCGCTCAGCTCAGCGGGACTACAGGCGCACTGAGCGCGATCCTCTGCTCGGGTCGCCATGGATTTGCTGCCCTGTGCCTGCCGCCCCTGAGCTGTTCTGCGCCCATGGGAGGTGCATCTGCTCGTCTTTTGAAGGCTCCAGCGTGGTTCCACTCAGTATCGGCGATCTGGGTCGTCGTTTCGCACTGTCCGCCTCCTCAAGTCTTGAGCTTCGACGCCCCTCTCTGCTTGTCGTCTCCTTCACCGCCGAAGAGGGCTTCGAGATCGTTGAAGGGAAGCGCAAGCTTCGCTCAGACCACAGGCGGAAGCTGATCCTCTCCCCCCAGCGACATGCGATCACTCCTCCTCCTCACGATTGCAGCCGCAGCTTCCGTGCGATCTCAGGGGCCTCACGGGCAGGACAACTTTGAGATCGACGAGATAGGCGTGTTGAGCTTATGGGGAGAGCAGCGGCTCGGGTTCGCAGAGCAGCGGCTGGAGAAGCGCGCCTGTGCGACGATCGCAGTGAGTGTCTTTTAGCGGAGTTCTCCTTCGTTGTGCCTGATCGGGTGTGCAGGATTGCACCGACGACATGGTTCCTTGCTCTTACCGTACCTGCATCAGTGGAGAATGCCGTTCAGGTACGTCGCGATTCTCCGCCGTTTCGTTGCGAAGCTGAAGACGTGACCCCTCGCAGCTTGCGACGCTGGGTACAAGTGGAGCGGACCAACAACCGCACGCGTTTGTGTCCCTAATATCTGCGTCGTTTCCGAATGCTTGGGGAGCATCCCCGCTGGCTCGAAGCACATCTGCACCCTGCAAGACACCTGCTACTACGGTGAGCTCCCTCAGCCAGCCTCCTTCCTTCGTTGATGGATTTTACGTTGCAGAGTGCCTACCGAACTGCACGAATAACTATGCTGGGAACGGCTGCGATCTGATCGTCAGTACCAGCTCGCAGCCCTCGACAAGAAGCTCGCCACTCTCAACCTCGAAGCCCTCCTCAGCCACAATCTCCTCCACGACGACCAAACCGCTCGTAGCAAACTCATCCTCCTCATCTGCGAAGCCTGCAGTGACGTCGTCATCTTCTTCATCGGTCGCTGCGAACAACGCATTCTGCGCTCTCGAGATCGACAGCGTTGGAGGCACTTGCGGCGGTTCCGCTGGCAACAGGTAGGTTTCGCTCAAGCTGGCTTCGGCGAGGGCCTCGCTGATCATGGTTCCGGTCGCGCAGGTGCGCCGCTGGATTCTGCTGCTCCAGTAACGGATTCTGTGGCCCCGTTGGCAGTTCGGACTATTGCGGTGTGGGCTGTCGGTCTGGTGCGTTCCTCGCCTCGCCTCCAAACTCTACCAGTGATAACTGACCACTCCTACAGCGTTTGGATCCTGTGCTGGCTTCTCTGCGCCTTCTTGTGCCACTTCATCAATCGGATCAACCACCTCGAAACCCTCCTCCTCAACGATCACTCGCGCACCCACGACGACTGCGAAGGCGACAACTTCTGCCGCAAGAACGTCGCCAAAACCTCCTGCCGTCCCTCTCACCGTTTCTGGGACTGGAACTCTTCCCAAGCCTACGTCTTTCGTCAAGCGAGCTTCGACTGGGCAGCGATTGACCCTGGATAGGTATACTTTCCGAATGGTCGGCACGAGTGCGACCTTTCTTCCCCCAACCGCTTCGCCCTGCTGATGGTGACTTTAGATTGTTATTGGTTTGTGCAGCGATGAGAACTTGGGGATCAAGGGTGCACCTACCGAGCTGAACGTGAGCTCCACATTTCGGCCCGTGAGCTCGCTCATGCTGATCGCTCGCTCTCTCGCAGCGTATTCGAGAAGCTCTCGCAATCGCCGTAGCCATGGGTGCGAACACTGTCAGCTCTTTCGAGGCCTCACTTCGTGAAGAATGAGCTAATCTCCATGCAGATCCGAGTCTTTACGTCCGGAACGAGCGTCGGGAACAAATACTCCCTCAAGCCTACTCTCAACACTTGGTCGACCACTGCTTGGACGACGCACGACTACGCAATTTACGCTGCAGGTCAATGTACGGTCTTCCTCGATCTCCTTCTGCCGGAACTGACCCTCGGGCAGATGGGTTGCGCGTTATCATGGTTCTTACGGACAACTACGATTTCTAGTACGGAGCTCCTCTCCTCCAGCAGGTCGAATGCTGACTTCAACGACCCACAGTTATGGCAGAAAGTACACGTTCCTGCGGTGGCGAGGAGTCAGCACGGCCAACTACGGCGCAGCATTCTACACGAACTCGGACGTTATTGCGGATTTCAAGGTGGGTGCTTCGCTCTTTGTCTGCGAACGCCTCCCCTGACATCTCTCCAGGACTACATCTACGGCGTCATGACTCACGTCAACACTTAGTATGCTCTTTGCTTCGGCTGCGTCGGCGGGAGCTGATGGGGCTTCTTTGCTAGCAACGGCCTGCGATACGCTGACGACCCCGCCATTACTGTCTGGGAGACGGGTGAGTTTCTTCGCTACTGGCTCACTAGCTTCGCTAACTTTTGATTGCGAAGGCAACGAGCTCGGTGGATGTGCGTTGTTTCTTCCCCTCTGATCTCACGCGCACTCACGACGTTCTGCGACTAGACATGGGCTACCAAGGCTACGCCCCGTACGCCTGGACTTCGAAAATCACGGCCTTCATCAATTCCATCTCGTCTAAGCAGCTGACGATGGCCGGAGACGACGGCTTCTGGGAGTACAAGAGTGCGTCCTCGCCGTCGCTTCCTTCTCGCCGCTGACTTTTTCGGGCAAGCAGCTGGTAGAACGTCGGCTGCTCTCAACGTACCCACCTTCGATATTTTCACTGACCATCCTGCAAGCTCAAGGGATTGTTTCAGTCGTCTCCATCCGCTGACACTCCTTCCTTCGCAGTACCCTCGCTCCGCGTGGATCCTCAACGTCGAGCTGTGGGTTGCTTTTCCTTGCGAACCGACCGAACTGATCTCTGACTAAAAAACCAGTCCGCTCGCAACGAAAGCGAACAAGGGCTTTTTTCTGGGGGAGATGGATTGGAGAAAGATCACGGCGGCTTTCCTCTCTCTGATTTTTGGCATAGGTGCGCACCCCTTTGCTTCCTTTAGCACTTCCACTGACTCCCGTGACAGATCGAGTCAATTCCATACCTGGGAGACTTGGTCTGGTCGATCCAATCGCATACGGCCGACTGCTCATCCTGGGTCATGCATGCGAGCACCCTCGCTGCCTTTGCTCTTTCTGCTGTGGCTAACGACTCCGTTTCTCTATACCGACGGGTACTCGATCTACTACGGCAAGAACAGCCCCAAGAACAGCCCCAACAACGCCGACCAACTGTCCAACATCCTCAAGATCGTACGCCATTTCCACCATCGGTGCGTCTCGTCGTTTCGCATGCTGCCTGTGGGGAAGCGCTGACGCCTGGGCGCGGCTCAGGATGACGGGAAGGACTCCTCCTACATCGCTCCCGGGCGTAGCTTGCCCTCGTACGTATCGCGCTCCTTTGAGAACGCAGCTACTCATCAACGACGTCTCTCGCAGAGCCGAAGCTGTTCCCTTGAAAGATTTCGCGTTTCCGGCATTTCTCAGTATCGTACGCATACAATACGAGATCTGGAATTTGTATTCATCAACGAGAACGGATTGACGCCTCGCTGCAAGAAAGGTTGTCCTCGGCTGCTTTTGTTCCGTCTCTTCTCTTTGCTCTGAGTACGCTCGTACCTCTCCGATAGTCCTTGTTCTGCCCTCGCTTTCATTCACCCCAACTTGGCTCGAAGCCGAATGTATGCGGATTCAAAGTGCAAAGGTGTGTTTCTCCTCTCCTCCCTCGTCTCTACCTCTTCCAACCCCCGCGCGAACCTCCTCGCTAGCCCGGCACCCAGCCTCTCCGTAAACTCACCCTCCACTGCCGCCGCCCTCCTCCTCGCTCTCCCCTCAGACTCCCACAGCGACCTCTCCATTCCGCACTCTCAAGCTCGATGGGCCGCATTCCGCACCGCGGGAAGGCCCTCAAGAAGGCCGTATCAGTCAAGAGACTCCTAGGACTCGGGGAGCGTACTCTCTCGAGGGCAGTGCGTGGGGCAAAAGGCTTTGTCAAGTCAACCGGGTCGCGCAAGCACCAGGCAGCGCCGCCGCGAAACTTCTTCGTGGTCCGCAAGGATGAGGATGGGGTGGATAGGGAGGTGGGAGAGATCTTGGATCCACCGGGAGATGGTGCGTTAGAGCTTCCCAGGGGATACGAGTGGCTTGAGGAGTGGAGGGCTCGGACGCGTGGGGATGGTTCTGCGACCTTGTTCTCGAGCGAAGGTGCGTCTTTTCTGTGTTGTACTTTTTCTCCAGGTAGCTAGCTAACAGCTCGTGCAGTTGGCTCCTCGATCTCTGGAACGCAACCATCCATCGCCTCCCCCAAATCCACTCGCCTCCTCGCCTCAACCTACTCCTCGACTCCGCAAGGCCGCAGGGTCTTTCGCAGTCCATATGGAAGGACCGTCGTTCACCCAACCCCCACCTCCTCCAAAAAGGGCCTTCACCGTCGTCATACTGGTGCGAAAGGTCGCCCTTGCATTCCTCAGCCGTCGACGCCGACAAAGACGCTCTCCGCGGAGCTGATGAACGTCTACGGCTTCCCCTTGTCAAGAATCGAGCCTCCTTTAGCTACTACCTCCACCCCTTTCAACTCCGCGATCCTCCCCACTCTCCACACCAACCTCCCTCCCCACTCTCTCACCTCTTCCCCCAATCCTCGCGCTCGACCAACAACTTTCGTCTCCCCCTGGAGTTTCCCAAGCTTCCCAAGCAACCCTCGACCAGCTCCCTCGACGCCCCGCAACCTCTCTTCCTTTTCCCGCCTTCCTTCCGCCCCCGTCCTCCCGAGCCACTTCTCCCCTCCCTCTCCGGACCCCTCGAGCCCCGCCGGATCAGACGAGGACACGGACGACGGGACGGTCATCGACTACGGAGAAAAATGTGAGATAGTCGATCAGCAGGAGGAGGAGGGAGTGGACCTCTCGGCGGAATTCGAGGAGCTACAAAGGGCGGTGGACAATCTCGCTGCCGAGATGCGCGGGGACGAGGACAAGCTCCTCTTCGTCGCTCGTCTGAGGGAGGAGACGCGACCTCTTGAAGAGCTATTCGATGACGGGGACGACCCAGGTGGGTGGAACTGGGATACGGAGAGTGTCACGGGGAAATACCTCGAGTTGATCGAGTCCGAGATCTCTGAGGAGGAGGACGACGTGCTCGACGACCCTCAGGCGGACGACGACCTCTCCATCGCACCACTAAACCTCTCCAACGATGGTTCTTCCACCGTTGGGCACGAGAAGGAGCTCGTCGAGGTCAGCGTGAGGGACCGATTCGTTCCTCTCCCACCCCCAGCCCTCGACCTCGTCAAACCCGAATTTTCTCGCCCACTCCTAGTCGAAGATGGGGAATCACCCATCGACCCCTTCATTAAAGGTGTCCACCCTATCCCCCACTTGCACCCGTTCGTCACTCGACGCAAGCCATCTCGAACCGTCGGACGTCTCCCCAGCACGCCCTTCGTCCCTCCACCTTCCCCTCTCACCCCCTCACGCTCTTACACTATCCTTCGACCCTCACCACCTCTTCCCGCTCGTCACCCTATCCAGCCCGACTTTGCACCCTTCTCCACCCCACCTCTTCGCATCACCCGACGTGTCCTCGGCGAGCAGGCTTCCGACGAGCTCAACAGCGCTTCGAGTACGAACTATTTCGAAGCTACTGAGGAGACGTCGAGGAAGGAGACGGGCGGGAGAAGGAGGAATGCGAGCGGAGGTGCCGAGAACACACCTTCGCACGGGGATTCGTAGAGGGTTGGGCTTCCGCTGAGCTCTTTATCGACTAGATTTCCATCACACCTTGTCACTTGTTTACCCATCTGCATCTTCCCTCGTGCCTTAGGCCCCGCTTCGACGAACTGCGATCATCTTGCTTTGACGACGCCGCGACCCGCGCTGAGGCTTCCTGTGCGGCTTTTCGAGTTTTCCGGAAAAAAAAACTCTGGCTAGATAGACCGATTCCCTTGCGAGAGGAATCCCCGAAAGTTGTGAGGAAAAGCAGAGGAGGGAAGCGAGTTGCACTCTGTGCAAAGCCTCAAGTCGAAGCGCGTTGTGCCCTCCCTCCCTCCTCCCTCTCCTCCACTCCGTGATAGCCACCTCAACTTCTCTGCGACGTTCATCATGAGCAAACGGCGCCCTCCACCCACCGAGCCGCCGCCGTCCTGTCCTCTGCCGGACCTCCCTCCTCCTCCTCCTCCAGAGTCTCCCACCTCGACCCTCCACTTCCGCATCGTCCCCTCCGCCTCTCCCAGCCAAGACGCCATCAACGTCCCTCTCCCCCTTTCTCCCACCTCCCCTTCTCCTTTCTCCTACGCCGCCGCCTCTCCCCTTCCCTCTCACCTCGCCCAATCCGAAATCAACAACTCTCGTCCAGTCGCCCCTGCTCGCACGGGAAAGCCGGCCCTCTCTCGCAAGCTCAAGAAGCCTTTGTCGTCGAAGCCCAAGAAGGGAGGGTCGCTCAAGGCGATGCTTGGGATTGGCGCCGAGAGTCTCTTCAGGGTGGGGAGGAAGGCGCTGGAGCGGGTCAAGCGCGCGCCGAAGCCAGCGGTCAAGAATACTTTCGAGATCTTGTAGGAAGGGGAGGTGGAAGAGTTACGCATAAATCCTGGAGGGAGGAGGAACTGGTGGGAAGGGACGCCTGCGAGGGAAGGGGAGGTCGGACGACCTGCGGAGGAGGTGAGCGGGAGCACGACGCTTGCTTTGGGTTCAATCTCCAGCCGTCCTGCTGCATCGAGAATCCCGAGGCTTCTACCCCGAGAAGCTGGCGCAACGATGAGGAAGACGAGTGGATCTAACAACAGCGCGTCGTTTCCCCTCTCCTCTCTCCTTCGCAGCTCACCTCGCTCCGCAGCTCGGGTCACTCGAAAATCCACCAAAGCTCCTGCCCTCAAATCTACCTCCAGAGCTCCTATCGCCTCCCAAACCTCTCAGCGGCGTCGCTCCTTGGGAGCCGGTGAGCGCAAGGTCTCCTCCTCCCACCGCCGCCGTTCCTCCGGAATCCCTGGGGGCACCAATCCTCTCCCTCGCAAGTTCTTCCCCGCCACTTTGCTCGCGAAGCCCCTTCCGAGGCTCTCGTCCAGGAGCGAGAAAGACAAGGCGGCCAACGAGCCAGAGTCGGTCCGCAACCGCCCGAGGTCCATCAAGCGGCGCGCGACGAAGAAGGAGAATCGCGAAACGCCTCTACGGTCGGGGAAGACTGTTACAATCGAGCAGGACGAGGAATCGCCGCCTTGGAGCAGGACTCAGTCTCGCTACCCTCCCCACGCGCCACTCGCCTCTACTTCACGCCTCTCCCCTCCTCCTCCTCTCACCCCCATCCTATCGAACCCCAGCACCTCCAGCTTCTCAGAGGTAATCTCTAGGGAATTTGCCAGCTCACGCCCGAGGAACGCTTTCGTCGACACCACCACCTCGCACGAACCTGCGTCGACGACTCCGGAACGCAACCTCTCCCCTCCAGAAGTCCTACCTCTCTCCTCCCCTTCCTCGACGTCTTTATCGACCCAGCCTTTTATCTCCAGCATCTTCTCCACCACTCCCGCCCCCGCGATCCCAGCGACGCCGTCCACCTTCACTCCGACCCCTCGTCCTCCTCGCTGTTTCCGGCCTCCCCCTCTCAGGCTCCAAGAAATCTCTCCTACCCATTCTTCCGACTCGGATGCGACGTTGAGGGAGTCGAGGAACGGGGACGTCAGCGTCAGCTCGGAGGCAGTCGAACCCAGCGACTGGGTGGACGTCGATTGGCGGACGGACGAGGAGGATATCGATGGTGGGCATGATACGGATGGATCGTTCGAGGGAACCTCTTACGAGCTGCTCGCGGCGCGAACGGGGGACGAGGAGACGGGCGCGGGTGCGCTCGAGGGCGACGAGCCGCAGGAGGAGGAGGAGGAGACTGTGGTTGACAAGCCCCCCCACCTCTTCGAGACGAGCGAGGAGCATGCGCTCGATACGGTTCAGGAGGAGGAGCAGGAAGAGGAGCGCGTCGAGATCTGGCAGGAAGGGGTCGCCGACCTCGGTAGCGAGGCGTGCGAAGGCGAGCGCCGTTCGTTCGCAGAGTCGTTCGAGGAGGACGTACCGCTCGAGTTTGAGCTGGCGCGCTTGGACGAGATTCTCGACGAACTCCTTTCGATGAACGAAGCTCCTCGAGCGAGCAGGACGGCGTTCATCTCGCCCCCGCCGGTCAACCTCTCTCGTCGCCCTCTCCCCCGCACTCCTGATGGTTCCATCCGCCCTCTCTCCATCCCTCCTTCTGACTACACCCGCCGTCGTAAACTCTTCAGCTTCGAACCCACCCCTCCTCTCCGAAGTCGGTCCGCCCTCACTCCTACCGCAAGGGATACCGCTTTCGACCCCACTTCGGGCACTTCCTGGCACGCCTCGAACGATGTCGAGTCGTCGAAGATGGAGGGTTCGGCCAGGACGCTCGCGAGTGGAGGACAAGAGAACGCGCCGTTCCGCGAGGAATGTTAGGGGGGGTTCCGCTGTTCCTTTTTTTATCGTCTAGTTCTGCATTCTCGTTGTCAATTGTTCACCCGTCTGCACTTCCCCCATGATTTATTGCGTACCCCTGCGAGGAATTGACACCCTGGTTGCTTTGTTGATGCTGGCGCGCGAGAGGGGAGGTTCCGTCAGCGTTGTCGGGGGATCCTTTCGAGAGGAGAGTTTCGCAGAGCACTTTCGTTTGGGTTGAGTACCTCGAACAACTCTGAAACGAAGAGATCCCAGAGAGAGGGAGCTCGACTTCTAGGAGGAACAAGTCCTGGCAGCACTCTCTCCCTCCTCCCTCCCTTCGCTCTCCCCACTCCGCTTTCTCGAAACATGAAAGTCTACTCAAGCGATTCAACAAAGCCAACACAGCGACTACCAGCCCTTCCTCCTCCCTCCTCCCCCGAGAACCTTCCTCCTCTCCTCGAAGAGTCACCTCCCAGGATCCGACTCGTCTCCCCTCGCCGTCCCCGCCCCTCAGATATTGCTCTACCACCTTCTCCGACCCTCTCCTACACCTCCTTTGACTCTGTAGTCTCTCCAATCCCGGCGCGCCCCACCTTCCCACTCCTCCCTCAACCTCTCGTCTTCAACCCCGCCTCCACCGCCGCTCCAGCTCGCGCGTCGAAGAAGTACCTCCCTCCACCAGTAAACAAGAAGCGTTTTTCGAAGCTCAGGAAGGTGGGGTCGCTGAAGGAGACGCTTGGGAAGGGAGCGCACAGACTGGCTCGAGCGGGGAGCAAGCTGTTCGAGGGGATGAAGCTCAAGCGGGCTCGGAAGCCGGTCCTCGAGAACGATTTCGGGATCATCCTCAGCGAATCAGGGGATTGGGAGGAGCTCGAGTGGGAGACCGAAGGCGGAGGACTCGCCCAGGACACGAACGGGAGGAGGAGGATCGCTTTGGGGTCCGCCTACGGAAAGCGTGTCGTCTCTGGAAGCTCGAAGCTTCAACCACGAAGCGCTGGACGAGTGAGAGATCCTTGGAGTGGAGCGACCTACTGTTCGTCGTTTCCTTCCGTCTCGCCTTCCCAGCTCACCTCGCTCCACAGCTCGTATTCCTCGCCTCTCTACCGCTCAATCAAGTCATTCTCGTACCCACGACACTCTCACTCCCTCCCAAACTCCACACCGCCGCCGCTCCTCTGGAGTCTCCCAGCGCAGGACCTCCGACGCCTCGCACCGACGCTCCTCCGCAGTCTTCCACCGTCGTCGCTCGTCCGGGTCCGGAGTCCCTCAACCTCCCTCCTCCTCCATCCCTCAAACCCCCTTCTCCTCCATCCCTCGACCTCGCAAGATCTTCCCCACCAGTTCCCCCGAGAAGGCCGTTTCGAAACTCTCCTTGAGGATCGAGAACAAGATCAGCCGCGGCAGGCCCGTCAAGCAGAGGCGCGGGATCGCCGAAGGGATGGAGGAAAGCCAGAGCAGTCTTCGTGGATCCGGAAAGAAGGCCACGATCGAGACGGACGAGGAGTCACCACGCTCGAGCAGGGCTCCGCCTTCCTCCCTTCGTCGCACGCCAATTACGTCGACGTCCCGCCTCTCTTCTCCTCCCTCTCCAATCGCTTCGACGTTCGAATATCGCCAGTTCACTCAGGAACCGACAGATCCCACCTCGTCCACGGCGAGCACCCCCATCTCTTCGCATCCGTACCTGGCCTACTCTCCTCCTTCGCAAGGCCACGTGACCTACATTCCTCCCCCTCGGCACCCCCTTTCGACCTTCGCCCCCAGGACGCCATTCGCATCTCCCTCCTCTTCCAATCGTCCCTTTTCCCCCTTCACTCCCTCCCCTACCCCCACCTCGCGCACTCGCGCTCCTCGCTCGCTCCTCGCCCCACCTCGCAGGCTGCAAAAGCTCTCGCCTACGTCCTCGGTCGATTCGGACACGACCATCAAGGCTTCGAGGAGTCCCGATTTGGTTCTCAGCTACTACGCCCACGATAGGTCGTTCGGATACGAGGAGGACATCGCTTCTCGCTCGCCACGCAAGGAGGCTTTCGACGAGGAGGAGATCGGCGAGAACACCTTCGTCGACGACGGAAGGTTCGACGACGCTCCTTGGAACTCGTTTGGCAGGGGGTCGCTCTACGAGATTTCTGAGGGAGGCGAATCGAGTGGAGGAGAGGACGACGGAGAGAGGCACAGCGAGGAGACGGACGAAGCCGTTTTCGCTCAGGCGACGCGCGTCGTCGTTCAGGTCAGGAGGACGACACCGTCGCTTCACATCCTCAGCGATGCGCGACTTTCTCCGGCTCGCGAGGATGAGGAGGAGCAGTACGAGGACGCCGAGGAGGAGTTCCGCTGCCCGCCGCTGAACGTCCGCCTTCGCAAGACGGAGCGAGTTGGCACTCCTTGCCTCGTCGGCGAGCACGAGCCAAACGAGAAGAAGTACTCCTGCCCGCCTCTCAACATCCGCCCGAGGCTCGACACGACGACGAACGAGACGCAGTACCCGAGCCTCGACGCCCTCATCCCGTATCCCACTCTCCTTCCCAACCACGCCGACATCACCACCTCTCCCAATCCCTGGACCGAACTTCCTCTCCCTCCTCTTCCCTTGACTCGCGCACGTCGCCCCCTCCCTCCCCTCCCCACCACCCCCTCTCGCTCGACCAAAATCCTTCGTCACCCTCTCATGGACCTCCCCTCATGCACCTCGTCCCCCTCGCTCGGGGAAGTGAGTGGATCGCCGTGGATGAGGAGTGAGGGGGAGAGGCTGCAGGCGGAGGGGGAGGAGAACGTCTCGCTTGAGAGGGGGTGGTGAGGTGGTGAAGCTCGTTGATTTGTTGGTTCGCTTCGTTGGTCATTTGCATTCCCCCCCCTCGCTAGTCGCACCTACGCAATCCATATCTAGATTTATCAGAAGCGGCAGGACTGAGAGGAACAGGAAGTAAGGAGGGAGCCGATCGCCAGCCTCGCGAAACGCATCGCACACTGGTTCCCAAATGCTCGAGTTACCGCAAGTCCAGCTCATCTACCTCGTCCACATTGTACCCCTTTTCCTTCTCCAACCGCACGAGCTCCGGCCGCTCCTCCTCGACCACAAGTCCCGCTACGACCTCGGTCCGCTGCACCGCGGGTCCCAGCTTGAGCTGCAAGTCTCCGAGCCGTTCGCTGACGGCGAGGTTCTGGCTGACGGCGAGAGATTTGAGGAGGGAAGCTTCGTGGCGAGTGTGGAGGGATCGACGGAGGGAGCGGGAGAGGAATGGGGAGAGGAGGGCGAGGGGCCATTGCGATGGGAGGAGGGGGAGGACCTGCGTAGCAAAGTCAGTCGCTGAGGAGGACGGGAACGGCACAAGAACGCACATCGAGAGTGTTGAGATGGATAGCCTGCGTCTCCAGGATCGCCGTGACCTGCTCTTTGCGCCCTCTGAGGCCTTCGCCAACGCTTTCTCCATCCCCTGCTCGGCCAACGAGACACATCTCGACGAGCAACCTCGCCAGCCCCGCCTTTCGCTCCTCGTCTCCCTCCTTCTTCGCCACTGAAGGCTTCTTGATTCGAGGAAGGGGGAGGGAGAGTCGTGCAGCTGCGGACGAGATGTCGGATGCGATGAGGGGATCGCCCGACTGGTGGCAGTAGGTTTCGGACGAAGTGAGGTCTTGGAGCGAGTGAAGGAGGAGGGAGAGAGCCTGACGATCGAGTCGAAGCTGCGCAAGGCGTCAGAATAGAAGCGCATACCGACAGCGAGGGCGACGCACCCGACCGTAGACCAAAGCACGCTCGAGCGTCAATCCTCGCAAGCCCTTGACCTCCATCCCCTCGAGATCTTGCTTCGTCCCAGTGACGTCGTAGTTCGAGGAAGTCGCGAGGAAGAGGATCGTCTTTAGGCGGACGCGGTCGAAGGTCGCATGGGAAGAGTCGGCAGCGAAGCGGGAGGCGAGGAAGAAGAGGAAGGATGGCGGCGACGAAAGAGCTGAACCCACCAGCTCTTGGTAGGCGAGTTCTGCACACGACAGAGTCAGCGGGGAAGTCGAGGGTCGAGGGGGAACGTCGAACCTTGGTCACGGAGATGAGCCTTCGTTGATGGATCAGCGAGCAGTTCGCCCAGTCGATCAATGTACCGCTTGACGAGATCGGCGTGCAGTCGAGAATCCTGCGAGATCAAAGTGGTGAGCCGACGTCGGAGAAGCAGCAGAGGCTACGCACCGTATCACGCTTCTGCAGCACCGTGCTCTCGAGGAAGAGGTCCGCAGCATCGACATCCACGGCGCGGATCTTGCTGAAGAGGTCTCGAGTGCCGAAAGTAAGGGTTTGGCGAGGATCGGTGAAGAGCTGGGAGCACAAGGCGTCAGCGCCGAACACGGCAGGAGGAGGGCAAAGAAAGGACACACCTTCAGCCCCAGTGGGCGATCTTGCTGCAGCAGCCAGATGCCGTACTTCTCCACCAACCGCTCATCTTTCAACGGCCAAAGCGAATCGAAGATACCCTGCACGCCCGCCGTGTACCTCTCATCGACGTACTTCCCCTCCACGATCCTGCGAGCCCCCAATCAGTCCTACTTCTTATGACCAGGAACCCGAAAAACTCACTTTGTCCAAATCTCCAACGCCTTGGTGACCTCTCCCCTCTTGAGCTGGATCTCCGCGAGGACTTGGTACAGGCCCGAATCGAGCAGCGTCGACTCGACCTGCTGCACGACGCAGTCGTTCGGTCCTTCGAGCACCTTGAGAAGGTCCGTCGTCCTCCCCTCTTCAGCGAGCAGCCGCACGAGCGTCGTATCCACGACCTGCGACAGAGCATCAGCTCTCCCCCGACGTTCAAGACAGCAAACGAATCGCACCATGTCGACCTTGCGAGAATCCCCGGCGCCGTCTTGCTCCCCTCCTCCACCGCGTCGTCTCTCGCGCCACTTGGTGAGGTACCCCCGTGCGCAATCCCTCGCTGTCGTCGCCAGCATCGCGCGAAGCTCTATCGTCGGCGAGGCAGATTCAACGTTGGGCTTGATGTGAGGCGAGTAGTTGCGATTCAAGTTGGCCATGACTGCACGATCGTGTGAGCTCTTCCTTGGGAACGAGAAGGACGGAAGAAAGGACGGAAGAAAGGACGCACTGTACTCGTCGGCCGTCTTCTCCTCCCGCACGTCGGCCTGGACTCCTCGACAGACCGTGACTTCCTCCTCGGGACCAAAGAGCGGATCTCGCAGATCCGGGAACATCCTGACGACGAGTCGAGGGTCGCAAGCCGATCGCAGAAAGAGGTCGAAGGCGTCCTGGAATAGGGTGTTGACGAGGAGGAGGTACGCCGCTCGAAGGTAGACGTAGGCGACTTCCGGATTCTGTTCCCACCATCAGCTCCCCGATCAGCGCACGAAACGAACGCGACTCACTGGCTTCCCGTCCCCAGAACTCTCGACCTGCCCCGCCAACGCCACCGCATCCTCCACCCTCCCCTTGTCCATCAACGCATCTGCCTGCGCAACGAGCGTCAAAGGCGCCAGGGCATATAGCCCGTTCTTCCCCACCAGCAACGTCCTCGCCCGTGTCCCCTTCCCCTTCTCCTCCATCTCCACCGACGCACTCGATGACTGGCGCCTCTTCGTCGGCGTCCTCGGCGGCGAGAGCGCCACAGGTTTCGAGAGGAGAACCGACGTGGGTTCGAGCTTGTGCGCGCCCGTTGCGTGCCCGACTTCGAGGCCTGCCCAGCTTCTGACGAGGGAGCGAGGTTCGAGGAAGAGTGGGGAGGAAGAGATGGGGAGTTGAATGACTTGGACGATCTCTTGCGTATGGATTGAGTGTACTTCGAGCGTGTTGTTGTGTAGGAGGGCGAGGACGTAGGGCGGGTCGACGGCTGCGCGGAGGGGGAGTCAGCGGGGGAAGAAGGGTGGAGACGAGGACGTACTGAGGCTGCGAAGGTTGGAGCCCCATTCGAGAGTCCCGCGACAGGGTTCGCCTTGCTCCGTGACGAAGACGCCGAGGGTTGTGCTGCCCGTGTGGCTTGCGATGAGGAACTCGTTCGTCCCGACGCAAGCCACGGCAGGACGTTGGCGAGGATCGATACCACCTGGAGGAGGAGGAGTGGAAGAAGTGGTGGAGGAGGAGAGAGGGCGAGAGTCAACGTTTGGGCTCTGCGTCCGAGAGGTCAGCGGTGGAGCGAGGAGCGAGCGAACGGACGGACTTGGGAGATGGGGAGGAGGGGAGTCGAGATTGCGGCGTTGAGGTCGACGATGGAGTAGTTTTCGGCGTCGGCGATGCAGACGTGGCTTCGACGAAAGACGGAGATGAGGGCACCACCGCGAAGAGGCAGGTCCTGAGAGATCGTCAGCAACTCGAACGGCGAGAAGGAGAAATCACCGACCTTGATAGATGACATGCCGTCGTTGGTCACTCGTAGGAGATGGACCGTTCGCCTCTTGATCGCGCAGACGTGCATCACGTCGGGAGTTCCTCCGCCAGCGAGCTCATCTTCGTCGAGCGAGAACGTCGTGACTCCCTTCATCGCCGGGAACGAGTGGACTGACAGCGGCGCAAGCAATGGGAGCGAGTGGAACGTCAAGAGACCCTCTGCAAGCACGCGCATTAGCTAGCAGCGGGGGACCGAGAGCTCGAGGACGCAAACGCACCAGACAGGATGACCGCTTTGCCCAACCGCTCCAGCAGCGCTATCCGGTCTGCAGCCTTCTTCCCTTGGGTTACCGTGACATCCTCCACCAAGTCCAGCGCTGCAGTCTGCCCCCATTCCAGCTATCAGCTCCGGGTCACGCCAGACTCGAGAACGACGCACCTCTCTCGGTAGACCAGGACTAGTCGGCGTTCTCCGCCCACTCATAGGAGAGCCCACTTCAGGGCTCCTGCTCCCCTCCCACCCCGCTCCTCGGCGCCCCTCTACCTCGGAAGGCGGCACGACCTCGTAGATCCTCACGCGCCCATCGCTCCCTCCCACCCAGACCTTCTCCCCACTTGCCTCGACGCTCCGTACGCTCGCTACCTTCTCTCCAGCTGCGGGCACTGCTGTCCCACCGGCTACATTCGATACGAGCTGGCCTAGGCGGCCGAGAGAGCCGGAAGGGGGAGGGGAGCCAAAGGTCGATTTGGTTGGAGAGGAGGGGAGGGACGGAGGGAGGCGGGAGAATATGGGAGAGAGGAGCGAGTGGAGGGAGAAGGGAGGGAGCTCGAGGGGGTGGAGGGGAGTGCTGGTTGCCATGAGGGGCTGCTGGAGTCGTGGCGGCGTTGGAGGCGGCGCCGAGCTCTTTCCTACGAGGTGGTCGTCTGGGCAGCTGCAAGGGCGGCAAGGGCGTCTTAGGGTGGGCGAACGCCCGTGTTGACACTCTGTCCTGGCGGCGAGGGCGGTTGGAGGAAGTGAGAGCAGGTGCGTGCTCCTCGAGTTCAAAACAATCGCCGAACGGTGGTTTCTCTCCTCCACGTCGGCCAGGCTCTCCTAGCTCTCCTGCGGCTGGTCGGACTGCGTTTGGTACCTCAATCAAGCGCAAACCCTTCATTTCTCGCGATCCTTCACCAGCGGACTACACCTCGCTCCTTCGGACGTGGATCGACATCCAGCCGAATCCCGTCGTCTGCCTCGCCCCCCCCCCCCCCTGCTTCCTCTTCTTCCCGTTCCCGGCTTCCTCATTTTCCTTCGCATCCTCGCGATTGGCGTTCGGAGGGCGAAGAGCTGAGAGTCGGTAGTCCCTGAGCAACCTTCGCAAGCGGCGCTCCTGCTGCTTAGCCTCCGCCAGCACGTCGCCGTAGTCATCGTCCTCCTCGACGTCAAAAGCGTTCGAGGGAACCTTTTCCGGCCGCCAGTTTTTTTCGAGAAGCGTTCTCGTGAGCTGCGCGTGAGACGTGTCGGCGGCGTGCGAAGGGGGAGAGATGCGGAGGGGGAGCGTGATGGGACGATAGAGCCTGTGCCAGGCCTGGTTCAAAAAAGGTTTGATGATAGGGGTGGGAAGGAGGAGGCCGTACGAGGAGAGGAGAGGAGGGATGAGATCGAGCTGCAAGGTGAGGAGGGGGATCAGCTTCCCTCTCAGCAATCTTCCTTCCCAGATGCTTACCGAATCCTTGCTGTACTTTGTTCCGGACGAAGCAAAGTAGTCCTTATTGAGCTCCTCGCACCACTCGCAGCCTTCCTCCAGGTGGCGCGTGAGCTCTACCCTCGTCCACCTCTTCGTCTCAATCCAATCCGCCATCTCGTCCTCCACCCCACAGCAACCCAGATCCAGAGAGCAGTCACTCTCACAATCGCTGTGATTCGGAGAGAACCAGTCCTCGACGTGGTACTCGGAGACCATCCTCTGGAACTTGCTCTCCTCGTGAACGAGGAGAAGGTCGCGAAGTTCGCCGCGGATCAGGGAGAGGACTTCCGCTGGGAGGTGGGAGAGGTTGGTGCGAAGGCTGGAGGAGGGCTCAAAGTGGAGGGTGCCGTTGCTTCTCCTGAGGCGGACGAGGTCGAGGACGAGCGTGTTCTTCTGGAGGGAGTCGAAAGCGCGAGCGGCCGTTTCGAGCCTGTGGACACGGACGTGGCAGCCGTAGAGGATATTGCGCTCTGGTGAATCAAAGAGGTTGTCGGGAACCATCGAGAGAGAGGGGAGGAGAACTGAGAGCGAGAGGGGGAGGAGCAAGTGGACGGTGTTCTGCAGGGCGAGCAAGGCCGTGAGCTGGTTGCGCCTTGTATGGAGACTGTGAGGAGCTCTTACTTTGGCCTTGTAGCACTTCGTGGGCACCAGCAGGCACCTTGCGAGCGCAGAGCAGACGAGGTAGGAGCAGAAGAGCTCGTTCGCCAGCGACTTGCTCCTTTGCCTCTCCCCACGTGGACACTGCTCGCTAGGACACTCTGCTCCCACTCCTTGCACTCTACCAGCACCTTTGGACGACCAGTTCCTGCTCCCGCTCTCGCTCGAGCGGGACCCTCGTCGGCTCGTTCGACTCTCTCCCTCCCGATCCTGAGCAGGCGAACGCAAGGCTCAGCTCCGGAGCGGAAGGGTCTTATGCTGCCGTGCGTCACTCGAGTTCTCCTCAGCAGTCTGGAAACGTCCCGGGCACACCCCGCTGTGGTTGCTTCCGAGTCGCTCCTGGACTCTGCTGTTCGACCGCCTTGCAGCTTGCAAAGTCGAAGCCTTCTGGCTTTCCAGCGTCCCAAAGGACGTCGGTCCTCTGTCCTCTTTCGTTCTACTCAAGCAACTCAGGCGCCTCGGCAAGAAACCCTCAGCAAAACTCCTCAGCAAAACTCCCTCGACAATGCACCTCACCGCTATCTACTCGGTTCTCGCACTCGCGTCCATGACGGCGCTCGCCATTCCTCACCCCAGCGACGGCAAGTCCTGGGACGGCAAGGACTACTCGGTCGATCGCAAGGACGACAAGAGTGCGTCCCTTTCCACTCGCTCGCCTCGCTCCAACTCGCTCGCCCCTTCACGAACTGACAACTTACTGGAGCAGAGTACGACCACAAGGACGACAAGAAGGACTGGGGCAAGGACTGGGCCAAGAGTGCGTTGCTCTCCCTCGCTCGTCTTTCGCTTCCAATTCTGACGAGTGATTCGACGACAGAGAAGGATGACAAGAAGGATGATAAGAAGGATGACAAGAAAGATGACAAGAAGGATGACAAGAAGGACGACAAGAAGAACGACAAGAAGGACGACAAGAAGGACAAGAAGGACGACGATGTCGTGATCATTGCGGTCGGCGACGATCTCGACAAGACTCTCATCTTCTGTGAGTTCTGCGCGTGCCCGACCTCCGTTCCTGGAGCTGAGTTCTTCGCCTACCAACAGCCTGCGAGATCAAGGACTACGTCGACCACAAGGACTACCGCAAGGACTATCACCACGGCAAGGACGAGGTCACGCTCATCGTCGTGGTCGACCATGTCACCAAGATCCTCGGTGCGTCCTTTTTTCCTTGGCCCTGGTTCGACTCGAACTGAATTTCTCTCGCGCAGAATGTGATCTCAAGAAGGTCGATGACGATCACAAGGACAAGAAGTACGACGACAAGAAGTACGACTACGGCTACGGCTACGACAAG
>JANGFH010000378.1:0-33965 GCA_025758715.1 Glaciozyma martinii | reverse complement strand
CGACGTCAAAGTTGTCCTGCGAGTCTGCTCAGCTCCGCTTCTCCCCCCGGTACACGACACTCACCTTCAAGCTCGCCTCGGTCACTGCTCCTCCGATATAGCCCTCGAGGACTGCATGGAGCTTGTGTAGGAACGCAAGGGGGAGCACAGGATCCACTGTTCGCGTCGTCAGCTCCCCTCCTCCTCAAGATAGATCCCAGAGCGAGCTTACCATCCTCTGAGACTGGCGCAATATATCTCAACCCGTTCCTCTCCACCTGGCAAACGGCGTGCCCTCCTCTCACTCGCGACGTGCTGGCCCAAGGCTGCCCGTCCTCGTCCTCTCCGTCCGACCCCTCCCCGTCCTTTGCTCCAGGATAGTCTGCATCCAAGCACGGGACCCAGGTGATGGCAGCACTGCTGGCGAGAGCTGCGTCGATAGCGAGAGCTGCTCTGAGAGGATGAGGGAAGTGCGTCGAGAGGATCCGGCGGCTGTTGGACACGAGGGCTCAGCGGGACTCGAACGCAGCCAGCTCTGGACTCACCCGCTGCTGCCTGTAATACTAACTCCCTGTGCCATCGTCGAGAGGGGTTGTGGGAGGAGCGCAAGAGGACGCTCGCTCGATTCGTCTCTCGCCTGGCTTCTCCACTTCCCTCGCTCTGCTCACTGCTCAGGAAAGGACTTGGTGGTTTGCACGCTCGAATCAAGGTGAGTTTGGGCTTCCAGCGCTACTGGCTCCTGGCTCGGCCCTCCACCCACCAGCAAAAAACGCCTCCAGACTCCCCTCTCTCGACTCTCCTCCGGACAACGACCGACGAACGCTCTCGCTCCCTTTCTTGAGGATCACCTCCGCTCCCTTCCTTCTAAATGCGGTTCTACTCTCAAAATCACCTTCAGCATCTTCTTCCGGCAGCCTTGCTGCGTTCCTGTTCACTTGCTCCCCGCGACGCACCTCTGCTCTCGCCGACATGTCGGCCCTCCTCCCCCTCGGATGGCGCTGGAGCTTGGCCAGCGGTGCTCCCACTGCACATGATTCAAGGATCCAGAACTACTGCCACTGAGAAACCCTCAAGCGGTGCACACGGAAGCACCTTCTCAGCGGACGAGGGTGTTTCGCAGTGTACACTTTCCTAGGTTCTTTGTTCGTTCTCTCTCTTTTACTGGAACTGGCGCTTGCCTTTCAGAGCTCGATTTTGCCGCCACTAAACCCCTTGCAGCCCCTCCTCCCTGCTTTGACCGCGTCTCTGGCTTTGTTCGCTCTCTTCGCGTCGGTGTGCCAGCTGTGCCACGGCATTGGACGGAGTTATGTTCCTTTGCTGCTCTTCCTTTCCTTCCTGTCCACAGTCTTCCGATGTGTCTGAAGGTTCGGACGAGATGGGTCGATCTCGGCTGTCCCGCTGGCTGTCCAAACAGAACGGGAGGGGGGGCTTCTGTTCCAGCGGAGGTCTCGCTTGGAAACCCTCGCAGCCGCCCTTCTGCAATCTGGTGGAGGACCTTGTCTACACAAGGACGTTGGCCGATTGTGGATCTCACAGGGGTGCGTCGTTCTTTTGCCTCGGTCCTGTCGGTCCGTCGAAGCTAACATATCTAGCTTCTGCAGTTGCGCCACCACCGCTGGATTACGCACGCCTTCGCGAGCAGCATGGAAGCTCCCAGGCTGTCGCCGAGGACAGCTCTGACTACTGGACATTCCCAAGTGCATTGGTCGACAACGCCAACTCCAGAGCGCGTGAGGAGGAGCTCCAACTTGAGCGAGAGCGACGAGAGCGACTCTCGCGGGGACGTGGACGCGGGCGAGGCTCTTTTGGACGTGAGCAGCAAGCCTTTGTGAGTACTTTACTGTCCTTGATTCTTCTCTAGATGCTGATTTGACTCTGCTGAAAGTGCTCCGGGGGGCGTTAGAGTTTGGATGTTTGGATGTTTGGATGCGCTCATTGCGATTTTTTGGGGTTTTGTGAATGCACATGGTTTCGGAGGGTATATCACAGATTGAATGCTTTCAGGCAGATCGTTTTGAGAGAGAAATGACAAACGGACAAAGGAAGTTACAATAAACGCGCGCAGAATGAGAGATCGGGAGGTCTTCTCCTCTCGAGGCCCCTTCGCTCGTTTCTTCCCTCCACAAACGCGATGCCTGCTCTCTGGCCTGTCGAAAGCGACGCCTTGCTTAACCTTGACTGGGTGCGTCCCTTACAGCCCGCGAGCAAGCCTCACGCACTGACGAGCGCTCCAGGACGAACCGAACCTGGGCGTCATCCTCCGAGGCCCAACGCCTTTCTACGGACTCGTTGGGTTCGGCTACAAGGCCAGGGCGTACAGAATCGCTTAGGGAGTAGTGGAGAAGCGTCCCGACCCTCGCCATCCTCATGCTCGACCCCTTTGCGACGTCGAAGCTGCGATCTACGAGCGCCGCTTGGGAGAGCACCCGCACATCACGCGATACCTTGGACGACTCGAGGATGGAGGATTGCGCCTGGAGTTCGTCTTGGGAGGGTCGACGGAGGATTCGCTTGAGACGTACCCAGAGGCCTCGCGTCCTCTCCGCCTCAAGTGGTGCCTGGAGCTCGTCGAGGCCGTCGCCTACGTCCATTCGCGCGGAATCATCATCGGCGACATCAAGGCGCTCAACACCCTCGTCGATTTCGAAACCCTCGACCTCAAGCTCTGCGACTTTGGTGGCTCGAGCCTCGATGGTTCCCGCCTCCTCGTCGGCGAGCCCATGTGGTGCTCCCTCCCCCGCCCTCCTTTCACCGGCACCGTCCTCAGCGAAATTTTCGCCGTCGGCCATGCGCTATACACCATTATCCTGGGCGCGCATCCTCGCGTGAGGGGTAGCTTTCCCAACACGGAAGCTGCGATTGCGGAGGCCGACGCTTGGGAGCTCGAGACGCGCCGTCAGTACGCCGCAGGCCTCTTCCCCTCGCTCGAGAATTGCGCACCTGCAGCCCTCACGGACGTCATCCGAGGTTGCTGGAAGCAGAAGTTCTCGAGCGCGTCGGACGTCTTGGAGGCTTTGAAAGAGGCCCTTCGCAACGAGGACATCTCTGGAGAGGGCGACAGTCGTCTTGCGGCTCTGGGAGCTCACTCGAAGACGGCATTTGGCGTCGATGGAGTGCCATGTATACAGTATGAGGGATGGACCCCGCACTTCTTGGAGGGAATCAAGAGGGCCGACGATGATGAGGCAGAGCTCGAGGCAATCGTGAGTCTCCTTCGCTTCCCAATACTCCTCCATCTGGGCCATCGCTGACGATTCTCGCACTCACTCACAGAGAGCAAGCGAGCCATCGGCAGCCGACGTTCGTGGATCAGAAGCAGCAAGTCTCGCTCCTCCTGTGGGTTCCTCGCGCTGCTTTCGTTCCACCGAGCCGACACTGACGGCGTCCTCGCAGAATGCAGAAGAGATTGCGGGTGGTGACGTCGTCGGTTCAGGGAGCAGGACGTCGGCGATCGGTGAGGCGGAGGGAAAGTGAGGAGCGTCGCTTCGAGGGACTTGGGAATCGAGGAGGGCTTTGCGTATTCCCGCTCGCTTCCTCAGAGACACGAAAGAGAGAAGAAGGACAAAGCTCTCTGCCAGCGAAGGTCTCAATACGGGACCAGCAGCCTCACTCGCTACTCAGCATTCCCACTCAAGAGCAGAGAAAAGAGCAGAGAGAGCAGAAATTCAAGCAAGCACGTCGAGGTTCCCGTCCTCTCCCTCTCCGCAACATCCGACTCGAATCCAAACTTCCATCAACAGTCCTGCTCAACGCATCACGACGGCTCCGCATCGTCCAGATCCGCTCCACCAAACTGCTCATCAAGTTGTCGGATCCTGCGCCCAACCGAACCTCATCAGCTTCCTTCTCCCCTCGCCTCGAGCAACCAAAAAATGAAACGCACCGCTCAATCTCCTCCGCCCTCGCCTCCTTCTCCGCCCGAATCCTCAGCAGCTGAAGATCCCAATCGTCCTCCTCTCCATCGTCGTCCGAGTCGTCCATCATGTCCGAGTTGAACGTGAAGAGGTCGCGTCCACTCATTCCGTTGTTCTTGCCGACGGCGTGGGCGGCAGACTTGGAGGCCCAGACGGCTTCGGCTTCGGCTTCCTTCTTGTTCATGCGCGTCTTCTTCCATTGAGCGAACGTTTCGGGCGTGAGAGGGGTGAGCTTCGAGTGGTCGAGCTTGTGGCGCTGGTGAGGGGTCGGCGGGTTAGCTGGGAGCTCGGGGTGCGGAACGAGCGATGACTTTGAGAAGGGAGAACGCACTTCGACTTCTAGGAACTCCTCGAGCGTAATCTCCTTCTTCTTCGAGTCCTCCTCCTCCTTCTTCTTCTGACTCTTGAGCACAAAGCCCGGCGGCAGGGCGTGACGGTACTTGCACGTGTCGCCTGCGGTAGCTCATCAGCTTCCACGCACCCAGCACGACGGAAGGAGGACGTACCTCCATCAGGGCACTCCCAGAACCAACCATACCGCCCCGTCTCAACCGCGTCGATAAAGTACTTGCACACGATGTCGGTCGTGGCGAGCTGGTTCCCCTTCTTGCTCACAACCTGCTGCAGCTTCTCGTCGTTCCACTTGTCCATCGTGTCTACGTCGCGCGCACCTCGGAATCAGCTGCTGCTCTGGCGAGAGAAGAAGGAAGCCAGAACGCACCTTCCGTCTTGCCCTCATCACGCTGGTCCGCGTAGATCGAAGCCTTGGTCTGCTTCCGGTCCTGGTCGAGGTCGTGAGAGTACTTGCACTTGGCACCTGGTAGCAAGGGAGGCAAGGTCAGCTTTCTGCTGCAAGGAACGAGTCGAATCGCATGAACTCACCCTTTTGACATCTGTTGGCCTTGAAGAAGGCACAGAGCACAGTCTTGGGATCTGCAGAAGCGTACCCATTAGCTCTGGTCGGACGCTGGCCGCTGCGTGAGGAACGTACCGACTCCAAAGGGGACCTTGGCCTGCACGATATCAATCGGCGTGTACAAGCTCGCGAGCTCGTCCTTCTTCCGCTGCTCCATGGCCTTCTTCGCCTTGAGCGCATCCCTCTCCTTCTCCTTTGCCGCCTGCGCGCCAACCGGTCCACCATTAGCTCCGGTCCTCGCTCCTTCGGGCAAAAGGGCGGAGCGCAGAACGCACCGTCTCCTTGTTCTTCCCCGCTGAGGCTGCTTGCCGGTCAAGATCCTTTACGAGCGCTTGCCCCTTTCCACCCTTCTTGTTCTTCAATCCGAAGCTCTGTGGGTCGCGCGCGAGTTAGCGGGGAGGGAGCAACGGCGGCGCGAGTGAAGAGGAGCTCACCAGGTCGGGCTTGATCTTGTTGGGCTGCCCCTGCTTCTCAACCTTCTTGGGTGGCATAACTAAAGTCGGTGTAGCTGGGCGGTAGCTGGTTCCTGTTGGTTAGCGAGGTGGTGGAGCCGACAGAGTCGTGTGCAGAGTCAAGAGCTCTCTGCGAAAACGAGTTCGTTTCCAGGCCCAGCAGCCCGTCATCGCTCCTGCCGTTCCTCTGCACAGTTTGTAGTCAAACGAGCACCGAGGAGCAGTTCATAATCCAGGCGTAGCTGCAACCTCGCAATCTCCCCAAGAGAGTGAGGCCAAACGCCCTTTCTCGCCTCCCGCAAGGAGCTCTCGATTTTGTGCCCTCTGGCTCTCTGACTCTGTCCTCGCATGAACCCTTGTCGTTCATTGCTCAGATCGACAGCTCCAGTACTCGGACGCACCATGACTCCACGAGCCCACAGCCCTCCAACTCCTCCCAACGCCGCCTCCGACGAACCCTCCGCCAAGCGCGTCCGCCTCTCCCCCGCTTCCCCTCCAGCCGCAACCACCACGCCGGCAGCCGCCACGGTGCCCGTAGCAAGCACCAGTGCTCTTCCGTATGGAACTGGTCTCCACCTCGCCCCGATGGTAAGGATTGGAACGCTCCCGACGCGGCTCCTGGGTGCGTCTTTTTTTCGGGCGAGGTGGCGGAGTGTGGGAGCTGATCTGCTGCCTCCCACAGCGTTGGAGTACGGTGCAGAGCTCGTCTGGGGTCCTGAGATTGTCGACAAAGCGATCATCGGCAGCGTGCGCGAGGTCTGCCGTACGTCCTCCCTCCCCTCCCCCCCAACTCAGCAGCTGACCCTCTCTCCCAGCCCGCACCGGCACGATCAAGTTTGTCAAAAAGGGCCGTTGCATCTTCGAGTGCCACCCAATCGAAAAGTCGCGCCTCATCTTCCAGCTCGGAAGCGCGGACGCAGCTTTGGCAGTCGAGGCGGCTCTCCTCGTAGCAGGGGACGTAGCAGGCGTAGGCCTCAACTGCGGTTGCCCCAAGCCTTTTTCTCTCTCTGGTGGCATGGGAGCCGCTCTCCTCAAAGTCCCCGACAAGCTCTGCGGCGTACGTCCCCTTCCTCCCTGCCACCCCCGCTCGCTAATGCTCCCATGCAGATCCTCCGCAACCTCGTCACCTCCCTCCCCGTCCCTATCGACGTCAAAATTCGACTCCTACCCACGCAGGAAGCGACGCTCTCCCTCGTCTCCCAGCTGCTCGAAACGGGCGTCTCGGCGTTGACGGTCCATTGTCGGACGCAGGAGATGCGTTCGTCAGAACCTGCGCTCCTGGGTCGGTTGAAGGATATCGTCGAGCTTGGGCGCGCGAAGGGGATTCCGGTGATTGAGAACGGGGACTGCATGACTGCTGCAGACCGGGAGGTGATTGGGGAGAAGACTGGTACGCTCGGTTCCCTGCGAAGGAAGAACGAGCTGACGGTGTTCGAACAGGCGTTAGCGCCATCATGATTGCTCGAGGCGCAGAGCGGAACCTCTCGTGCTTTCGCCCCGAAGGTCTCCTCGACCCCACCACGATCGTCGCCCCTCTCTACCTCCGCGTCGTGCGTCCTTCCTCTCCCTCCCCTCCGCGCCGACTGACAAACCCCAAACAGGCATTCGCGACCGACAACCACTACTCCAACACCAAGTACTGCCTCACCTCTATGGCTGCCGCCCCCTCTCGGAGAGGAGCGATGAAGCAGGAGCTCAACAAGGCGAAGTCGTACGAGGACGCGTGCGCTGTGTACGGAGTCGACTTTGTGGAACTGGGGCAGGCGAAGGTGGAGGACTTGCTGCCGGCGTGGGCGGCAAGGAAGAGGGTTTCGGAGGGTGGAGCCGAGGTGGTGGTGGTGGTCGCAGAGGGGGAGGTGTCGAAGGACGAGGGACCGAAGGCGGTGCAATGAGAACCTCGTCGAGCTGCTCTCTCCTCTGCGTCGATTCGGAAGCTCGTTCTGCGCGCGAACTTCAAGTGGGGACTGCGGGTGGGTACAAAGGCCCTCGCGTAAGAGGGGTAACGACAAGCAACAAAAACCCTCGACCCCTACACCATCGCCACCCCACTCCCCTCCGCCGTCGAATGCCCCTCGCTAATCCTATCCCCATCCTTCTCCTCCTCAATCGCTGCGAGAGACCCTCATCAGCTCCGCATCCCTCCCACCTTTTTTCGCGCGCGCGCACAAACTCACCCGTCACACGATCGATCTGGACATGAATCGCGTTGTGCAGTTCCGGCTTCCTGCGTTCCGCCATGATGACTCCAGTGAGGCCGGACACGCCTGGTCGGCGGGAATCGAGGGTAGCGCCGGGGGCTTGGAGGCGGAGGTTGAGGACGAGACGGCAGCTGGAGGGAGCGGAATGTTAGGAAGTTCGAGTGGGGAGAAGGCGGAAGAAGAACGAACCAGAGGAGTGGGATCAGGACAAGGACTAGGGGGGCGAAGACGGGCGTGAGTTGGCCGTTGGAGACCTCGCTGCGAAAGGATGTTAGCGAGCGACGAGGAGGTTGGGAGCGACGACGAACTTGGCGATCAGACTGCAACGAAGGGGATCAGTAGTCTGCGCGCAGGAAGCGAGCGAGCAGAGACGCACTTGGTGATGTTGAGCTGCGAGAGATGACGGATTTTAGTGCGTGTTCCAGCCAAAGAGGAGGAGGAGACGAACCACCCAAGCCGCTGCGAAGTAGAGGAGACCGTCGCGAAAGACGATCCTGAGCAACGGCGTCGCTCCTCCAGCCTCTTTCCAGAACATGCGAACCTGCGTCGAGCTCGAGATCAGCTCGGGAGCGAGAGCGAGAGCGAGACGCCTGCGCGGACCTTGACCGCTGTGAGTCTGCGTGCGCGCGAGGTGTCAGTGAACCCGGTTCGACTGTTCGAGGTGGTCAAAATCTTACGCGAAGAGGAGAGAATCCAGAGCCGCAGGAATCGCCCAGTACATCCAGCTGTTGACACGAGGGTCAGCCTCCGCGGCAAGGACTTGGAAGCGAGATGAAGGACGTTCCTGACTTCCTGGTTGGGGGGATCCGAGTTGCTCTTTCACGGTAAAATCGTCAGCTCCCTTCTTCCCCCCTACGAAGGAGCCTCACAGGAAACACCCTTTCGCATCGTCCGGAAGCTCGATGATGGTAAAGTGGGACGTCGCGTAGGCGCCCAGGGCGACTTCGAGTACGATGAATGCAGCGACAATCCCGACGATGAGGCGCTGCCAGTTCCAGAGAGCGATAACGCGCATGGCGAGGATGACTTCTCCGACGAGAGTAACGATGAGACCGATGGTGGGCTGAAGGTCGGAACGAGGAATTAGCTAGCGCGGGAGAGAGTCCGAGAGAGAGCTGACCAGGACATGTTCGTACTGCTGACACGTCTCTTGCGTGAAGGAACCGAGGAAAAAGACGGTACTGGAGACGAGAGAGGTTAGCATCCGGGCTCCGGTGGCGAGACTTGGAACCCGCACATGGTGATCGCCGCTGTGGTGCGTTTTCATCAGCTCACCTCTACAGCTGCTGAGAAGTTAGACTCACTGAGAATGCCCAGGGTCCCTGCCAGTGCGGAGGTGTTAGCGGTGGAGCGAGGTAGGACGAGGCGCCGACGAACGCACTCGACAAGAGGTACAAGACCTTGATGGGAGACCAGGGAGCTTTCCAGACAGCAAACCACTCCATTCGCGAGCAAATCCCCCACTCCCAAGTCGCCAAAGTCATCATCGAGACCGCTATCGAAAGGGGGATCAGTTCCAGGTCACCCTCGCTCGCGAACGGCAAGGACGCACCAATGTAGCTGGCGGCCTGCGTGACTTTGAGCCTGCATTCGAGCCCAGAGGATCAGCTCCCACGCTTTCCCAGCTCGGAACCACCGTATCGAGAGAAGTCCTCACGCCGAAATCTCTTCCTGCGTGCGAGGGAGCTCGAGTCAGCTCCTGCCCACCTCGCAGCCTGGGTGGCGACTCACCGAGGTCAGGTCGGCACGGACTGAGCTCAAGTGAACTCCCATATCGCTTGTGGTGGCGGGTGGTGTGAGGGAGAGAGACGAGGGGCTCCGCGGAAGAGGATTTTCTGCCTCTGATCTCCTTCTCCTTGTCGAGGGTCAGAGTAGGGAGTGATCCCCGCGCCTAGGCAGCTCTCCGCAAAGCAAAGAAAACGAGCAGACTCCACAGAAGCTGCTGCCCGAACCAGAGGTATAATGCAACGCCGGGGTATTCCTCCATCTCCCTTGCTCCCCTTCGTTCTAATCGTCGTCCGCCCCCCTAACCGACCACTGACTGACCCCATTCCACAATTCCCCCTTCCTCTTCCCTCCCTCTTCCCGCACCCCCTCGAGCTCCTCCCTCTCCCTCACCTCCCTCTCCCTCGCCTCAACAATCTGCGCCGAAAAGCTCGACGCCTTCGCACACGCTCCCTCCTTGACGTTGCCCGTCACTCCGGTCAAAAAGATTTCCGACCGCATCGCGACCGCCTTGTCGATGATGCCCACCAACCCCGGATCGAGGTCTCCCAGTCCTCCCTCCTCGAGCTGCAACTCGGGAGGAAGGACGAGCGAACTCTGCTCCTTCGCAAAGCTCGTCAACCGCATCCCCGTTGCCTTCTTCGCAAACTCCTTGAGGAAAGCGCGCATCGCGGTATGATGTTGCTCCGTAATGACTTTGGCGAACGTCCCAGAGTGCGCGACCGAAGTCCCCGCTGCGCCAGGTTCGAGGTCCTCGATCGGGTAGTCGGTCGCGAGGTAGACGTTGGTGATCTCGGGGTACATCTCCTTGATCCTGATGAGCTTGCGAATGAGGGACGAGGCGCAGGGGGCGAGGTTGGCGGGGGAGAGGGTTTCGGTACGCCAGTGGATCCCGACAAAGGGGGAGAGGGAGGTGGCGATGTCGGATGCGATGTCGGTCCAGGTGGAGGCGTAGGGGAAGTGGGAGAAGGGGAGGGGAGGGCGTAGGGAGGGGAGGAAGCGCGAGACGACGACGGGCGACATCATCGCGTATCGCAGCTCGTAGTTGAAGGCGAGGACGTTGGGGAGCGAGTACGGCGCAGAGAGGGACGAGCTCTCGCGCGACGACTTGCTGCCGACCTCCTCGCTCCGGAGCGTATTGACGACGCTTTCGCCAAAGCCCGTTCGGCTCGCTTCAGACTTGTGGAAGCCTTCGGGAGGGTAGATGGCGAGAGGGGAGTGGCGAGTAAAGTCGAGCCGCGTCCTCGGGGGCTTGAGGCAGAGGTTTCTGCTCGGCTTGTTGGGCACGAGGGTCGGGTCCGACGCGCTGTCAATCTCGATCGCTCCTCGAGGGTGCGCCGCCTTAACGCCAATCAGGCTGACGACCTGCGCTGACGCGGGCGGGTCTCGCTGCTCGGCCCAGGTGAGGAAGTCGGCCTGGGAGATGGTGGGGATGCCGAGGGCTTCGAGGGAGTAGGGATCGTAGTAGAAGGAGAAGGGGCTGGCGTAGCACACTCCTAGGCGGGATTTGGCGACGTTGGGGAGTACGAGGGTGCGGTTGAGGGAGAGGGCTAGGAGGCCGAGTTGGTAGAGGTGGAGTTGGGCCTTGGTCTCCTGCTCGCCGAGCCAGGCGGGGATGAGGAAGGCGCAAGGACCACCGTTGCGCGTCGGGCAGGTCTCGGCGTCGAGGAGGTCGGCAGGGACTTTGGAGAGGGGGAGAGGGGCGGAGGGGTTGGGCTTGACGACCTCGGGGATGCTGGCGACGACGGGAGGAGCATCGTCTCCCCCCTTGCCATCTCCTCGAGAGTACTGCGATCCCACCATCTTGGTCTCCTCTGAATCCTCCTCGTCCGCACCATAGTGGATCTCGAGCAGCCGCAGCTTCTCCATCGACGTCCGGTCCACGACGGGGACGGGGTACGTCTCCTCCTGCGGCTTCGCTCGAAAGATCCAGCTCACAGCTCGTCCTTCCTCTCCCTCCTCCTTCCCTGCGCTCATAGACCCGTAGAGCAGGAGGCACCCTCCCACCATGACGAGCACGAGCCACCGTCGAGGCCCACTCCTCCCTACGCGTCCTCCCAGCCATAGCCTGAGCCCGCTCCACGACTCCTTGGCTCGTATGCTCAACAGGACCTTGCTACCCCGTCTTTGAAGAGGCCGGGTTGAGGAGGGTTCGCGAGCGGGACTGCTGGGGTTGATGGAGATGCGGTACGAGTTGGAGGGAGCCCGTTGGTGAGAAGCGAAAGCCATGGAGGGGACCTGGAGGTGCTGGGGTTAGCTTGGGATCGGGCTGAACAGCTCTGCGGTGCGCACCTAGACGACCGTCGAACGGGCGTGTTCGAGGCGACTCCGAGCTGCTGGCGCTTTCGTGGGCAAGGACGGCTGGCACGGAGGGCTGGGCTAGAGTCTAGTCTTTGTGCCGTCCTTGTTGTGTAACTTGGCGCGTCGTTTTCGAGATTCGAGGGAAGGGAGGAGGCAGACAACACGTCCCGCTCAGGCGCGGGAGATGCGACGAGGGCGCAACCTCGTCGCTTATCGTCTCGTTCTCAGCTCTCTCGAGAAGGGGAAGTTAACCGAGACTGCTTAAAAGGAGGCACAGAGTGCTGGACACGAAAAGGAGGCCAAACCCTGGCAGCGCAAGCCTTTCGCTTCGGAGAGCAGGCCCGCCTGGACTTGGAGTTCTCCCTCTCGTGATTGCAATCAATCCAAGGAACTCCAGCTCGTAGTTCGGGTTGGTGCGCCTCTTCTCCGTACCTGTCCCATACCGCGCGGTGGACTCGCTGCGTTTCTCGCAAGCAGCCTCCGCGGCGAAGAATCGAGTCTTCGCAGAGAGGGACCAAAGGTTCCTCCACGCGTTCGAGAGAGGAGCAGAGGAGCGCAAGCTATTCGCCGAAGAAGCTACGCACCAGTTCCTCGAGAGTAGGGCCACACTGGAGCTGGTGCCGAGGTTCCAGCAGACGGAGGACGAGCTTGAAGGGGAGAATGTGCGCCGGCGGTAGTCTCCAGGAGATACATGTAGGAACTAGGAACAAGGCTGGATGAAGATCACGCAGATCTACGGGTGGAGGAGGAGAGCAGAAGGAGACTAGAGCAGCAGAGGTGCGGGAGATACGTGTCGGCGGTAACTTCGAATTGCTGCACGAAAGGAGGATCAGCACAGCTAAACCCGCACCAGGCCAACACACTCACCTGCTTAAGAGTACAGATACATCCCTCCCTCTCTACGACTGATCCTCCTCCCGAATCCCACTATCCAGCACCTCCTCGGGTTCCTCCTCCTCCACCACCTCCCCAGCATCATCCTTGACGCTCTCCAACGCCCCCAACAGACCATCCAGCGTCCCGATCAAGCTGTCCAGTCGGTCCTCCAGCCCGTCCGCCGCACCCTCAGCCTCGTCCATTTGTCGGAGGAGCTCCTCGATCGCTGCGTCGTCGAGAGTTCCTTCGGGCGCGTTGGCGGCTAGGGTTAGGGAGGCAAAAGTTGCTGCGAGAGGGTCGGTGGAGGGGAGAGTTGGGAGGGAGGGGATGGTTGGAGGGGAGGCGGGTGCGGCGGGAGGAGGAGTGGAGAGGGTCGCGTTGAGGAAGTCGAGGTCGGAGCCTTGCACTGCAGGGTTCTTGATTAGCTGCGGATCCGGGAGTGTACTGGGTTTAGTTACTGGTGCTGAGTTCCCGTACGAGCTGAGAGGAAGGCGAAGAAGAGACGCGCGTCGAGCTCGTCGTCGTTGTCCTTCTCTTTTCTCGACGTCGACCAGCCTCCGACGCGACTTGACGCTCAGAAGGATGTCAACAGAGGATACGAGTGCAGCACCAGCCTGGTCAGACAGCGCCATCCTCTTCAGCGCGTCCCAACCTCTCCCTCCACCACCTCTTCCAAGCAGCCTCGACTCGACCACGACAGAGCCAAAGCCTCTCCTCCCCAGCCGGTCCCTCCCCTCCTTCCCCAACCCCGACCTCGATCCCTCCCGCCCAATCCATACCCCGCTCTCCTCGAACCCCAGTCCTCCCAAGCGAGCGCGCGTCGTCGGACCTTCTCCTCCCTCCCTCCGACCTCTCCCCCTCCCCCTCCTCCTCCTAACCCTCGCAACGATCCTTCACCGCGCCTCTCTCGCCCTCCAACCCTCTCTCGCTAAACGTCCTTCCTCGTCCAGCTCGGCGCAGTACACCGCGAACCTGATCGCGTATGAGCGGTACGAGGCGGGGGCGGTGGCGTTGTTGCGCGCGGTGATTAATGGGACTGGGGGGGTGGAGATTGGAGGGGGGAGGGTGGAACTGAGAGCGAGGATCATGCTGGTTGAGCTGCTGGCAAGGACCGAGGGGAAGGTGGAGAGCGGTGAGGGGGAGGGGGAGAAGAGGAGGTGGGTCGAGAGTGAGAGGGTTGTAGCCAAGGGTGTACGTTCACTCTCCATGCCTGGTTGCACGAGCGAGGAGCTGACCTCGATCCCAGATTGCCGCAGCGCAACAAGTGCGTCCTTCCCCGTCTCCCTCCTCGACACGACGCGACGCGAGCTAACGAGACTTGCAGCACCCCGACTACACCCCCTACGCGCTCCTCCTATACGCTCTCCAAGCCCACCTCGCCTCGTCCACGAACCCAAAGTTTGCCAAATCGACCCTCAAGCGCGCCCTCTCCGAGTCGACGGCTCACCCGAGCTGGACGTACCACTTTCTCCTCGCCCTCTCCTCCCTCTCCGCCGACGAGAAGGACTACCCCGGTGCTCTGAGTCCCCTGCGTGAGGTCGAGAAGATCGCTGCGAGGAGGGGAGACGTCGAGATGGGGTGGGCGGTCAAGGTCCTCATCGCGCGATTGGCGCTCGGAGCGGGGGAGATGAAAGTCGCGGGAGAGGCGGTGAAGGAGGTGGGTGATTGGATGGGGTTTGGTGGAGAGGAGGTGGAGAGGAGCGCGCAGATGGGGTGCCAGTTGAGGATCCAGTTCGTCCTGGTCTTCTGCCTGTACCACGCGCAGATGGGGAACGTGAAGCTTGCGAAGGAGACGCTTAGGAAGGCTCATCAGTTGCTCGACGAGAAGGATCCCGAGGAAGGGGCGGACGAAGGATGGACCAAGGTGCGTTTGATTGTTGCGGTGCACCTGGGAGCTTCGCTGACGAAGCGTGCAGATCCCCATCCGAGCAGCGGATTCGACCAAGTCCTCGCGAACCGGAAGCCTGTCCTCCTCCCCTACCCAACCGATATTCGGCAGCTTCCCCACCCCGACCAGCGTCACCCTCGCCCTCTCTCCCCGAGCACTCGTCTACAGCTTTGCATTCCTCGTCAGCGTCGTGCGTTCCTCCCCCCACTCCGCTCGAAACCTTCCTGACGCGCTCCCTCATAGGCCGTTCACCGCGACCCTTTTGGCAACAAGCCTCGTTCGCTCCTCTTCGCCGACGAAGGTCTTCGCACTCTCGACGCCAAGCTCCGCTCCACCGAACGTACGTCCTCCCCTTCTTCCTCCCACACGCGCACTAACTCCCGAATCTCACAGCTCTCACCTCCCTTCCCCCCTCCCAAATCCTCGCGACCCTTGCCATCGTCGCCAAGATGAAAGTGCACCTCCTCCTCTTCTCCTCGGAACTAGCCATCATGCGTTCCGCCCTCCCCTCCGCCGACACTCACCTCTCCAACGCCATCGCCGTCTGTCGTTCGTACGCCGGACTCTGGGAGACCTTTCGCGGGAGGATCACGCTCGACAAAGGGTTGTTGGCGCAGTACCGTAGGGGACAGGACGAGTTGGCGATGAGGTGCTTTGAGACGGTCCTCGTCGTCGCGGGGAACGAGGACGAGGCGCTCCTCGCGAAGGTCTCGATCCTCCTCCTCCAGATCTCCATGGGCGCTCGAGTGCGAATCTCGGAAGAAGGGTCGACGTCGGGGAAGAAGCGGAAGAGCGTCGGTGGGACAGCGGATGCCGAAACTCGGTTGAACGACTTGGCGAAGGAGGTCGTCGAAGCTGCTGGTGAGGAGGGGGCGAGTCCTGGAGTGGTCTTGTTGGGAGAGTTGGTGCAGGCGCTTACGAGGGGGGAGATCATCAAGGCGAAGCAGCACCTCTCTATGGCGCTCAACCTCTCCAACAACGCGCTCGCGAACCACGCCAAGGCGCTCATGCTCGCTCTCCTCGCCAACTTGTTCCTTCATACTCGGAACGACCAGGTTCGTCCCCCCCTCTCCGTCCTTTCTGGCGAACGTGGGCTGATGAGCGAGGATTAGGCGCAGAAGATGCTACATGCGAGCTTCCACATCGCGAGTGGAATGGGCGCGCGTCCGGACCCCCAGGCGAAGAAGCAGATCAGCGTCGTCGCCAACGGGGAGAAGACGTCTTCGACCGCTCCGCCCAACGTCGTCGGGAACGCGCGGTTGGGTCTTTGGCTCGGAACGAGGTTGCTCGGTGCGTTCTTCTTTGCCTCTTTGCTGAGTAGGGTCGGAAGGCTGATGGGGTTGAGCAGAGAGTTACAAGGCTGGTGCGGCGGAGACGTATCGGGGGCAGGATGCGAAGGAGGCCAAGCTGCATGCGGGCAAGGTCAAGGAGCTGGGGAACAAGGCGAGGATGCAGGAGGGCGTCAACGAGGCGCACAGGAGGGTGCTGGCGATGGAGGTTGGCGGTCGGTAGCGCCTGTTGTTGTTTGATGGTATGCTCGCTGCGACTGTGCAAAAGTGGCGCGGTCTTCGAAAGGGTGCGCGCGAGAACTTCGGGAGCGAGAGAGCAGAGGGCACGACCGAACAACCCGTTTGAATCCTTTCGCGTTCGACCATCTAAGCACGAGGGCTCTCCTCTACTGCTTCCTCGCCTGCTCCCCCGACCATCCTCAGGTCCTCAGTCTCGGGCTCATCCCAGGAGCTCTCAAGCGCCGCGTCCCTCTCCTTCTCCCTCTCCGTCTCCCTCGCCATCCTCTCCACCCTCTCCCCCCAGTCCTCCCCTTCCTCCGCTAGCGTTCCCACTCCCGCCTGCCCTCCACTCTCAGTCCCATGCAACCGATCCATGACCCTCCTCCACCTCTTCCTCATCGGCGGCTCGCTCCCGCGCGTAAAGACTCCTTCGAACGACTTGTCGTACGTCGGTCCACCATCCTTCTCCATCACGTTGCCCGCCCCGGCCTGCAACCTCGTCTGAGAGAGGTCCGGGAAAGCCCGCTTGACATCGTGCGCGATCGCCGAGATTTGAAGCCCTTCGCGCGCGCCTAGGAGCTCGTGAATACGCATGGGGCGCTGAGACCCGTAAGAGTTGGAGTCTGGGGCGAACGTGTGGCAGATGGTGGGGTCGACGGAGGAGGGGGAGAGGGGGAGGAAAGTTGGAGAGAGGTGGTAGAGGGAGATGAGGGAGGAGAGGGAGGAGCGCGAGGCCGAGGTGCGCTTGTTGGGGCGGGGAGTGGCGGTGGAGGAGAGGGCGCGGGTGAGGGAGGGGAGGGACGCCTGGAGAGGCCGAGCGGAGAGTAGAGACAGCGACATGAGGAGAACGAGGCGACGAGTGAGCTTTGCTGTAGGGAGGAGTTTGGGTTAGCGAGCGTTCTCTGAGTAGTCCCTTCTGTAATCCCCAGTCCCAGCTGCCCAGCTGCCCGTCGTCGTTGACCCCCGGAGCTGGGTCTGAAGCTGCTCGCGCCAAAGTCTTCCTGCTCACGCACCTTGCGAGTCCTGCTACGCCTTTTGGAACGGTCTGTTCAGTGGTGAGCTCGAGTAGTCCTTGCCAGCAGCTCGGTCTGGGCTGGGGCGTGGGGTGTGCGAGTTGGAGTAGGAGGAGGGAAAGAGCAAAGGGCACCTGGGACTCTCGAGGCGTCGCAGAGGTGTTGACCTGCTTCCCCTCAGCAGCCTCGAGTTAAACCTCCTGGGCTTTGAAAGCTCTGGAACTGCCCGCCGTCCCTACTCGCCCCGTCACAAACGCTCTCCAAGGCGGTCCCTTGCCCAGCACCTCCGCTGCCTCGACAACCCCACCTCCGACAAAGCCACCTACACCCCAGCTCGAGGCCGCGCAGGTGCTCCACCACCTTGGAAGGGGGAGCTATTGCTACTGGGTAGGGTGCGGCTTCTGGACCTCCTCCCAACGCGTTCTGACCCACATTCCGTGCAGCGAGGGGCGGCTGCCGTCGCAGGGTTCAGTCTGACTCCTCTCTCCACAGCTCCTCAAAAGAATACTCTGGCGAATCCAGATCGCGCGCCTCAAGACTTTCCGAAAAGTGGAGACCTGGCTCGACTGGGCTGGCCTCGACCGGACTGGCATCGTGGACCGCTCGCTCCTCGTCCAGCGACTCGGGTCGTCCTTCGAGGACAAAAGGAGGGGTTCCTAAGGGATGAATTGGAGTGGAGCGAGGAGGAGGAGAGGAAGAGGAGCAGAAGGTGGAGGACGGAGAGCTGATGGCGGAGCTTGTTGTTACTCTTTCGCACTTTGCAATTCTCGTTAGTTCGGTGAATGGCTTCGCGAGTGGGCCTCCTGCAGAGGTACGCAGACCTGTTTGGGCGAGAAGTGAACAGCTGTGCGAGCTGGCGAGGAGAGTCAAACGACTGCAAGCGAAACGAGAGCAGGATCTCGCCAGCAGGGCGTACGAGCAAAGGCACAACGAGCAGCCCCAGTCGTTCGTATCGGCGCCTTTATATTCCTCGCTCTACACCTCGGGCACGACCTCGACCTTGACGACGAACGTCTCTCCCAGCGTCCTCAGCTGCACCGTGTCTGCGCACCACCAGCTATCAGCCCCCTCTCCCACATCACCCGCCGCAGAACTCACAATCAAACCACCCAACCGCCTTGATCTTCCCCTTATCCATCCCCTCCGCCTCGACCAACGCTCCATTCGCCTCCTCCACGACGACCCCAAACTCCCTCAAGACGGAAACGATATCACTCGACGAGACGGAGCCGTAGATCTCCGTACTGGTATGCACAATCGGCTGGCCGGGTAGGGCGGAGGCGGGAGGGTGGATGAGACGACGGTGGAAGGTGAGGGGGGGGAGGAGGGAGAGCGCGGCGAGGAGGGTGGATTCGTGGGCTCGGGCTGCGGCGTGAGGATCTTCAACCTGGTGCAGTCAAAGGGGGTTAGAGAGAGCGGGGAGGCGGGGGCAAGGGAGGTGGACGAACGACTTCTGAGGGAACCTCGATGCTTGGACTGGGGAGAGCGATCCGAACCCGCGCTAGCTCTCGCTTCATCATGTCCCGCAGAGGGGATACCGTCTTGCCCCTGACAACGTAGAGTGCCTGGCCGCGCGGGAGGAGGTCGTTACGGGCTCGGCCGGGGGAGATGGGAAGGCGGTCGCCTGCCCGTCGGAAGGATTAGTTTGCTGGGTGCACCAGAGGGGGGGGGGAGGAGCGCACCTCGTAAGCCGAGGTTGGGAACGTTCTGTTGTAGCTCGACTTCTACTAGCTTGTGTGCGAAGCGCTGATGGGACTTGGGGGTCAGCGAGGAGATGAAGAGGTGGGATCGGGCACGTACGCGCTGGCAGCAGCTGGGAGCTCGCGAGAGCGCCGCACGGAGGGTAGAGGTGCTGGCTACGTTCATCTTGCGTGGTTGGCGTGTGTGGAGACCGGAGCGCGGTTGTGGGCGGAGGGAGAGCGGCTCGCGGCCGAGGGGCTGTTCTCTCGTCCAGAGACGCGGAGAGTCGTTTTTTTTACTGGTCGAGCCGGTTCCAGCTCCAACAAGGACCCTTCAGTCCACCCAAATCAAGCCTCTGCAGCTCTACCGGAACTCCCCAGCCATGGCGCAGGCTGCTTTCGCTCGACATCCGTATCCTCGAGTCCTTGCCCGTCGAATCCTCTCCACTCTCCAGCAGTAGGCTATCCGTCACCAACGCAATCCACTCACCGCTGGTAGAGCCACGCTCCTGAACATTCCCCGCGAAGAACCAATCTGAAGGACTTCCTCCCTCCCCTCCGCACCAACGGGCTCCCTCGCTTCCTTCCCAAAGCTCCCCCATCTCCGCACATGCCACACGCACTCTGGCAAAGAAGATGGGGCGTAGTTAGCGAGGTGAAGAGCTGGGCCTGAGCAAAAGCGAGATTCAATCAGAGATGCTGAAGCCCCCGGAGACGAATCGAGGCGATTCTTAATCGCCGTGCGATGAGCAGAGAGCAGAAGGAGGAGAAGAGCAGTGGTGCAGCTTCTTGACTGCGAGGGTATCGTTTACAGATCGTCCGTACGGCCGTCTCCTCAGAAGATCTTGGAGAAGAGCACCCAGAGACTGCGGAGAGGTGTCAGCTTTCGAGTCCCCAGCGAGCGAACGAAAGCCTACATTAGGAATACAAGAACAGCGATGATGGCGTACGTTACTGCTCGCTGCTGGTACATCCTGGTTGCGACGATAAAGCATCAGCGCGTCCTCCTGAGCTCACAGCGAGCCAAACCCACCTGTACACCATCTTCTTGAGTGTACTCGACGCCCTATCAATCGTCCCATCCGCCTCATACAGCTGCATCCCGCATCAGCTCCCTCCGCGCTCCACTAGCTCTCAAACGCAACGCACATTGTCCCTCGTATGCAACAACGTATCCCTCTGCCCCCTCAAATCCCTCAGAATCCCCGCTCCCAGCCCCTCCGTCTCCAATGCCACCCGATGACTATCCTCGAGCCGTCGCTGCCCGTCCGAGAGCTTGTCCGTCGCGGAAAGGAGGCGCGATCGCTGAGCTTGTGCGGACGAGGGGGAGGTCGAACTGCTGCGTTCGGGCATGTCGATGGCCGTATGGGGGGAGGAAGGGGTTGAGAGGAGGTCGTCTCGGTCGGCGGTGGATATGAGGCCTTTCTGTGGGAGGGTTTAGGGAGGGGTGCGCGGGGAGGGGAGGGAGGACGGACTAGCTCGCCCTTGTGTCGTGCTAGGCTTGACTTGTACTCGCGTAGCTTTGCCTGAAGTGTCGCCTTGTCCTGGTCTGCCGTGCGCACTTCAATCTCCATCTGTCCCACCTGCATCCCGCCACGAAGCGAGCGTCAGCTGCCACGCCCCCCATCACCTCCTCTCCAACGTGTGAGGACTCACAATCTCGTCCGCCTCCTCCAGCTCCATCTCTATTCTTCGGAAGAGCGCCTTTCGAAGATCTGTGAGAGGACCGGCGTGAGTGAGGAGGGACGCCGGCAGCGGGAGGAGGGAGCGCACCTCCTCGACATTCGTGGGCATCGGTCGTGAGCTTTGCTGAGATGGTTGCGATCAGAGGGACGAGGTCCTGCTGGTAAGATTCCCAGACTTCCATCTCGGGCGTGAGGGAGGGAGGAGAAGAGCCAACTCGCCCGCGCGACTTTGGACCTGCGTCTTTACTCCTCGTAAACAACACGCTTGCAGTTGCAGGTACAGCTATCCTGCGAATATCACTTGCTAACTAAATGTACAACATCCGAAACCCTCACCCTCCCTTCCTCGCTCCCCCTCCAGAGCAAATGCACCCCAAACTCGATCCTCCCCTTCGCACTCCTCCTCTTCCTCGCCAGCGTATTGAACGGCTCGTTCGACCGCACCCTCTCGCCCGTCTCCTGATCCACACACACCATCAAGCACCTTCGACATGGCGCCAGGACGTGGAACGACTCCGAGCCGATCTCGATTCGCTCGACCGTGTCTTCGTGGAAGGGCGGGAGGGGGAGGTCGTCGAGTGCGGAGATGAGGAAATTCCCTCGAAAGCACGAGGGGTGGATGGGAAGGGTCGGAATCGCCGAACGACGGTCGGGAGGAGGGTCGGAGGAGATCCAGGAATCGCCTTGGTCGACCGAGGAGCGGGAGATGAGGAGGAAGGGGGACTCGTTGGAGAGGAGGATAGGGACGGGGTGAGGGGAGCGGTCAAAATGCCCGTGTCGACTTGCGCCTTCTGCGACGCGCGAGAGGACGCAGTCGACGTCGAGGAAGGACGAGAACCACGCGTCGGCGGCGGGGAAGGTCGAGGAGACGCTGATGGCCTCGCTGCAGACTCTTGCGTCTGCTGTTGCTGGGCTGGCGAGGCGTTCGAGAGGGAGGACGAGGTCCGGCTGATGTGGCGCCGTGATTCGGAGGACGTTGGAGGAGAGGTCGATCGAGGGCTTGATGAGAGCCATGCGCGGATAGCGCTTCTGGGAGAGCGCGTTGCCCGAGTTTGAGTCGATGAGGAGCCATTCACGGTCGTAGGCGAGGCCGGTATGGGTGATCTCCCATTCAGCGACGGACTGGCCTCCGCAGGACTTGATCGGATCTGCATCGCTGGGTCAGCTCCGAAGCCTTGCGAGAAGAGAGAAGAACGCACAGAGCATCAACGACTCTAGTCGTGCCGACACGACTGTCGACGTGCGGGGCAAAGAGCTCGACGAAGTGGAAGGCGTGACCTCGTCGACGAAGAACCGTCGCAAGAAGCCGATGAAATCCAGAACGTCGTCGACCGTCGAGCACGCCCCAAACGAGATCCGAGCGATCCCAAGCGGTTTTCTCGCTCCATCCGCGCCGCCAAACTCCTCTGCGAAGCCAGGCCATCAGCAAACGCCTCAGCCAGAGCGAAGCAAGAACGCACCATCGTCCCAGCACACCCGTCCCTGGCTGTACCCGTCCTTGAGATCCGCATCCGTGATCCCCACCGCGCTCGAAAGGACTCCCGTGTTGCAGAGCCCTCCCGTACGAAGCTGGAACCCGTTGATGGTCGCCATTCGATCGAGATGGATGTGCCCGACCGGCTTCCCTGAGATGTCGAGCAGGGTGAACCCGATGATGGGGCCCGGAGACTCGACGATCGACGCTCCTCGGAAGGCTCGATGCTGCTGGACTACTCGCTGGCCGTTCGAATGCCGCAAGCGAGCGAGTTCGTGCGTCGCGAGAGTCGTGAGGGAGGCGACGTGGGCGGAGATGTGAGAGAGGGATTTGTACAGGCGCTGGGTCGTATCGAGCGCGTGGCCGAGAGCGATGATGTTGAGGAAGGCGAGGGTGCCGTCTTCGAACTGGGAATGGATGGGAGGAAAGGCGGAGTTGGTGGGAGAAGAGTGCCGGGGATGGGTCCAGAACGGGGAGGATACGGAGAGGGCGTCGACAGTGCCTCCTCCAAAGTAGCCGTTTCGTTGGAGAAGAGATCCAGAGCCACGCTTGACGATGAGCGCGCCGAGGCCAGTTGGGTAGCCCTGCGAGACAACTCTAATCAGCTCAATCTTCGCAGCGTGGAACGGAGAAAGAAACGCACGAAGAGCTTGTAGAAGGAGCAGGCGATAAAGTCGGGTGCAGCGTCGAGTGGGAGGGAGGAGAGGTCGAGGACGTTGGTGGCGAGGTAGGAGGCCGCGTCGAGGAGGAGGACCGAGTTGGGATGGCGCTGCTTGAGCCGTTGTCCGAGACCCAAGCCTAGCCGCACTCCCGTAGCGTTGCACTGAGCCGAGTAGGCAAACATTGTCTCCCACTCGTCCTCCCTCAGCGATTCAGCGTCCTCGACCTCCATCGCGTCGACCTTTGCGCCCTTCTCCAGCGCCACCCCTCGCACTCCCACCAAGCTCGTATGCGACTCCCTCAAATATCGAAAGCGCGAGCTCCTCCTCCATGGATACGCCTCCGCGACGAGCTTGAGTACTGCCGTCGCGCCCGAAGTAAACACGACGTCCCAGTCCCGCCTTGCTGCTGCTGTTGAGAGGCCAAAGAGCTCATCAAGGATTCGGTCGCGGACGGTATCAATAGCTGCGGTCGTAGTGGTGGATGAGTGGGAGCGCGAGTGCGGGTTGGAGAAGAGGGTCGAGGAGAGGGAGGAGGAGAGGGCGGTCAGGGTGGACAAGGGAGCTGGTGGCGATGCGGCGTGGTCGAGATAAGTCGTGTCTTCTAGGAGTTAGCTCCTCTTGCTCTCCACTTTAGGCACCAGCCAGCAGGAACGCACCTCTGAGGCTGGGATACTCGCGACAGAGAGCAGCTGAGAACGTCTCCTCGTCGCCGTAGCCGTAGTCGAGAGAGGCTTCTAGGAAGCGCTGGCGAGTAGCCCCCTTGTCCCAGCCGAGCTCCACTTCTTCAGAGTCCATCCAGTTCGGCAGCGTCGAGTGTAGGAGGAAGACCGATCAGCATAGGAGCGAAGGCGCGCTCCGCCAACTCCGCTCCTTGCCAGCTTGCCACGCGACCTTCCTCTTTCTCCCTCTCCCGCCCAGAAGGAAGACGATGGCGAACAGCTTCGAAGCTCAAGCTACGAGCACGCTCAGATTCTGGTTGAACGGCACAGCGGTAGCCCTCGACGGCGGCGCCCTCCATCCCGACTCAACCCTCCTCGATTTCATCCGCTCGCAAGGCTTCACGGGCACCAAGCTGGGCTGCGGGGAGGGAGGCTGCGGTGCGTGTACGGTGGTACTTCAATCTCGGAGGAACGGGAAGCTACAGTGCGTGTGGCTGCTCAGAGATAAGCAGGTTGTGGGGGGGAGCTGATCTCGGCCGGTGCAGACACCTGGCAGTCAACGCGTGTTTGGCGCCGCTCGTGAGCGTGGATGGGAAGCATGTTATCACGGTGGAGGCTTTGGGCACTTCGGAGAACCCGCACCCCCTCCAAGTCAGTCCAGCTCCCGCCAACTGCTCCCTCACTCCCGAGCTGATCGGCCTGCAGGAGCGACTCTGGAAGCTCAGCGGATCGCAGTGCGGTTTCTGTACTCCTGGAATTGTGAGACCGCTCACTGGCTCGTCTCAAAGCTGTCTTAATCCCCGCTCCTGCTGCAGGTCATGTCTATTTATGCTTTGTGCGGCGTCCCCACTCCGCCAAACGAGCGTGACTGAAGTTTGGTGCTCCGGATCCGCAGACTCCGAAACGCTTCAACAAAGGGATCGCTTAGCGTCGCCGATATCGAGCTTGAGGGTGCTCTCGATGGGAATCTTTGCCGGTAAGCTCTCGCACAGTCCTCTGCGCGAGCTTCGCTGACCGAACCGAACCGCAGATGCACTGGCTACAAGCCCATTCTCGATGCGGCCAAGACGTTCGTTGGAGAGTACGCAGCAAAGCTGGAATCTGGTGGTGAGCTGGCGACGTCCATTCCTCGTGCGGGCTCTGACGATCTGCCTCCGCAGGTGACAATGTCGACTTTGTGGTCCCCGTCAACATGAAGGCGGGCAACATCGACGAATCTGCGTCTTGCTGCAAGTCCAAGCCTTCCCCCGCCGACATCAGCTCCGATCGTGCGCACCTGTTCTTCTCCAAGCCGAAACCAGTGCTCACCCACCATTGCAGTCACTTTAACAACCCCTTCCACCCTCGAAACTCCTATCCCTCCTATCGACGAGCTTTCCGGAGCGATGGGAAGGACGGCACCCGCCAAGAACGACGCGGTCAAGCTCGCCATCGCAAAGGTAGCTGCGCCGGAAGGCTGTGGCCGCACCGACTGCTGCCAGATCGCTGGTGGCTCGAAGCTCGCTTCCACTCCCGCACAATCTTTCCCTCGATTCACCTTCAAACCCTACTCACCTGGAACGGAACTCATCTACCCTCCTGGCCTCGCGAAGTACGTCCCGGGACCGCTCAAGTACGGCAACAGCGAGCGACAGTGGTTCCGACCTACGACCCTCGAGCAGCTGCTCGAGATCAAGGCGGCGTACCCAAACGCAAAGCTCGTCGGAGGCTCGACTGAGATCCAGATCGAAGTCCACTTCAAGGTCGCCCAGTACCCCATCTCGGTCTTCATCTCCGACATCGAAGACCTCTTCGCCATCTCTCCTCCTACTCCGACCAAGCGAACCTTCGAATTCGGCGCCAACCTCCCTCTTGCCGAGCTCGAGGACCTCTGCAAGGAGATCTCAGCGACGCTCGAACCGGTGCTGCGAGGTCCCCTCGACGCGATCAGTACGCAGCTTCGGTACTTTGCCGGCAAGCAGGTGCGTCCTTCCTCTTTTCTGCGCATCCTCTTTCGCTGACCTCTCGTGGTTGCAGATCCGCAACGTCGCCTCGGTCGGCGGCAACATCGCGACTGCCAGTCCCATCTCCGACCTCAACCCCGTCTGGATCGCGACCGGTGCCAAGGTCCTCGCCATGTCGAAGGAATATGGCGAGGTCGAGGTGCCTATGGAGAGCTTCTTCATCGGCTACCGGAAGACGTCGCTTCCTCCCAACGCTGTCATCGTCAAGGTGGTCGTGCCGCTCAACGAGTCGAGCGACGTCGAGGTCGTGCGAGCGTACAAGCAGGTGAGTATCTCGCTAAGCGCAGCTGCAGAAGTTGGGCTGCGCTAACGAGCTTTCTCGGCAGGCCAAACGTCGCGACGACGACATCGCAATCGTAACGGCGTGCTTTGCTCTGCGAGTCTCCAGCGAAGGAATCATCTCTCACGCTCGCTTCGCATACGGCGGTATGGCGTGAGTCCTGATAGCTTCGTTGGCGATAATGGGGAGATACTGACCGATTCTCCTGCAGGGCTTTCACCGTCGCAACTCCCAAGACGCAGGCGTTCCTCATCGGTGCGTAATCTCTTCGGCTGGCTGAACAGGTCGCATCGACTGAGCCCTTCCACAGGCCAGCCATTCTCGTCGGCAACTCTCGAGGCCGCCCTCGACATTCTCAGCTCCGAGATGGATCTCAGCTTCGACGTGCCCGGCGGAATGTCGAGCTATCGCAAGACTCTCGCCCTCTCCTTCCTCTTCAAGTTCTGGCATGCCGTCTCCGCCGCTCTCAACCTCCCCCTCGACTCTTCAGCCTCTCCTACCGACCTCGACGACATCATCTCTTCCATCCACCGCAACCCCAGCTCCGGAACTCGCGACAACAGCAATCCCTCCGCGCAGGAAGTCGTCGGCCAACAGATCCTCCACACGTCGGGTCTGAAGCACGTCACGGGCGAAGCGGTGTACGTCGACGACATGCCCAAGATCGGGAATGAGGGGTACGGCGCGTTGGTTCTTTCGACGCGAGCGCACGCCAAGATCCTCGCTGTCGATCCGAGCGTCGCGTTGGAGATACCTGGCGTCGTCGCTTGGGTCAGCCATACCGACCTCCCTTCTCCGAAAGCCAACTTTTGGGGAGCTGCAGCGTTGGATGAGGTTCGTTCGCCAGCCAGAGTTGCGATTCGAGCTCGACTGATGCCTTTCGACACAGGTCTTTTTCGCCGTCGACGAGGTTCTCGCGCAAGGTCAACCTATCGGCATGATCGTCGCTTCGAGCAAGATCCTCGCGCAGAAGGCCGCTCGCGCCGTCGTCGTCACGTACGAGGACCTGCCTAGAATCCTTACAATCGAGGAGGCCGTCGAGGCGCAGTCGTTCCATCCTCAGTACGATCGAAGCATTCGTCGTGGGCTTCCTATCGACGAGGCGATGGGTTCAGCCGAGATCGTTATCGAGGGTTCGACGAGGATGGGTGGGCAAGGTGAGTTTTCTCGCACAAGGTTCCGAGCGAGGTCCTGACCGAATCATCGCAGAGCACTTCTACTTGGAGACGATGAGCGTCCTCGCTGTTCCGAAGCTCGAGAGTGGCGAGATGGAGGTCTACGCATCAACGCAGGCGCTCACAGATGCGCAGCGTTGGGTCTCGCAAGTGACTGGAGTTCCTCGGAATCGTGTCGTTGCGCGTTCCAAGCGATTGGGAGGAGGCTTTGGAGGGAAGGAGACTCGGAGCTCACATGTGCGTTCTCCTCCGCGACTTTGGCGCTTTTGACTGACCTTGATCTCGCGCAGCTTGCTGCCATTTGTGCCGTCGCTGCGAAGAAGACTCGTCGAGCTGTTCGAACGATGCTGGACCGCAACGAGGACGTGAGTCGCTCCCCGCACCTGGCTCCCGACCAAGCTGACCTCGCTTCGCAAGATTCAAACGACTGGTCAGCGTCACCCTTGCCTCGCAAACTGGAAGGTTGGCTGCACGAAGGAGGGCAAGCTGGTTGCGCTGCAGACCGAGTGCGTTTGTCTTGTTTTTGGCGATGGGTCTCGCTGATGAGGTGCTGCTCGCAGCTTCTTCTCGAACGCTGGGTACTCTTTGGACATCTCGGGCGGCGTCAACGATCGTGCTCTCGCTCACCTCGAGAACTGCTATTGTGAGTCTCCTTCACCTTGCGCGACAGCTTTGTTGCTGACTTCTTTTCTCCTTCGCAGGGATCCCGAACTTTGATGCTCGCGCGAGGTGCTGCAAGACGAACACGGTCTCAAACACTGCGTTCCGTGGCTTTGGAGGTGAGAGAGACTGGTCAGTTGAGGAAGAGCATCGCTGACGAGCCTCGTTCACAGGCCCGCAAGTGCGTGTTGTTTTCGCCGTGACCTTCGAGCAAGTTGCTGACTGCCTCTCTGCAGGGGATGATCGTCGCCGAGCACTACTTGGAAGCCATCGCCGACAAGCTCAAGCTCGATGTCGACCACGTTCGCTCGATCAACCTGTACGAGGAAGCTCAGAAGACGCCGTACCACCAGAAGGTGCTCGACTGGCATGTCCCCCGCCTCCTCAAGGACTGCGCCGTGTCCAGCGACTACCACCGACGTCGGGAAGCTGTCGATCAGTTCAACCTCGAGCACAAGTACCGCAAGCGAGGTATCTCGCTCCTCCCGACCAAGTTCGGCGTACGTCTTCCTCGCTCGCTCGAGACCGTCAGCTATTGCTGAGCTCTGCCTTCCAGCTCGCTTTCGGGGTCAAGGCGATGAACCAAGGCTCGGCACTCGTACACATCTACATGGATGGCTCGGTGCTGTGCGTCCATTTCATCTCGAGCCAGCCGCACTGCTGATTCCTCTTCGCAGGGTCGCTCACGGAGGAACCGAGATGGGACAAGGCCTGTACGTCAAGTGCCTTCAGATCGCCGCTCAAGAGCTCCGCGTCCCCATGGAGGCGGTCTTCACGTCAGAGAGCGCCACCAACGCTGTCCCCAACGCCGTTCCGACCGCCGGGAGCGCAGGATCTGATCTTCAAGGATTCGCCGTTCACAAGGCCTGCGTCGAGCTCAACACTCGTCTCGAGTCTTACCGACTCAAGCTCGGTCCTGATGCTCCTCTCAGCGCTCTCGCTGGTGCTGCTTGGGGAGATCGCATCAGTCTCAGCGCAACGGGACAGCATGCGACACCTGATTTGGGGTACGAATGGGGGTGCGTGTTTCTCTGCTTTGCAAGCGCGGGAGCTTTCTTTGACGATCGATCGACCTTCGCAGGAACATGGCGGAGTCGGGCAATCTGTTTCACTACTTTACGCAAGGAGTGGCTGCGACCGAAGTCGAGATTGACTGCCTCACGGGAGACCAGTTCGTCCTTCAGTTTGTCCCCAGCTTTGCGAAGAGCTGACGATTCTTCGCAGCACTGTCCTGCGCGTCGACATCCACATGGACGTCGGCAAGTCTCTCAACCCCGCGATCGACTTTGGCCAGATTGAGGGCGCTTTCGTTCAAGGACAAGGCTGGGCGACGATCGAGGAGTCGCTTTGGACGCAGCAAGGCGCCATCTTCACGCAAGGCCCAGGTGCGTCCCTCTCGCTTGCTTCTTTGCGTTCTTTGCTAACTTCGAATCCACAGGCGCCTACAAGCTTCCTGGCTTTAGCGACATTCCTCAAATCTTCAACGTGCGTCTGCTCGTCGTCGTCTCGAGCGACCTCCCTGACATCGTCCAAACTCGCGCAGGTTTCGCTCCTCAAGGACGCCGAGTGGCCCAACCTAGGATCGATCAAGATGAGCAAGGGCATCGGCGAACCTCCCTTCTTCCTGGGCTGCTCTGCCGCTCTCGCCATTCGCTACGCCCTCAAGTCAGCTCGCGCCGACGTGGGTCTTTACGACCTCCAGGAGTTCCGCTTGCCAATGACGAGCGAGCGGATTCGACTCGCTTGTGGGGATGCTCTTGCGGAGAAGGGGAGGGTTACGCAGAAGGAGGGGCAGAAGGACTTTTTTGTGTACATTTGAGGAGGAGCAAGGTGTTGGTTGATCAGTGCGTCTTCTCGCGCTTCTCTCCTGCTCTACTTTCTCTCCTGCTCTTGCTGTTCATCCTAGCTCGTCGCGTCTGCTTCAGAAACACGCGCTCGTCCTGTCCTCTGCGTCTGGAGGTTGGAGAAGCGACTTGGGACGCTTGCGAAGGTGGGTTTTCTTCGGGATCTGCGCTCGCTCCTCTGGATTTCTCCCCGCCAGTTCAGACGTTAACTGGAATCATTCTATGCTCTCCCGATGCGATTGCAAGCTCTCCGTCCCTGCTCGACAGACCCTCCAGAAAGTTCCTTCGCACTGACCCTCGTCGCAACTGCCCTATACTTCGGCCTCGCTCGTCCTGGAACTTTCGCGAACCGCAAGAGGTTTAAAGCGCGAAGCGGGGCTCGTCTTTGGCTCTGTAAAGTTCACTCGAACGCTCAGCACCTCAAGACCTCAAGACTCACCTTCTCAACTCAGCACTCGACCATGTCCCTCTCGCTCTTCAACACGTTCAACCCCCTCGAGTCGGGACTCACCAGCTGGCCCGGAGAGGACTGGGGCTTCGAGGAACCCAGGCGCCGCAGGGGAAGGAGCACCGCTGGCTCGCTCATCTCTCGCCCTCGCCTGGATCTGTGAGTGCGCTCGCTTGGGGTCGACTTTGGAAGGAGCTGACGGCTTCGGTCGACGCAGCATCGACGGCAAGGACACCATGACGGCCGTCCTCGAGGTCCCTGGCATCCCCAAGGACAAGATCAACATCGAGCTCCAGGAGTGAGTTCCAACTCGCCCTCCCTCGCTCCATCCCCCAGCTGACCCCCCGCTTCTCCCCCAGCAACATCCTCACCATCTACGGCTCGGTCGAGCACACCACCGAGTCGCAGTCCCCCGACGCTTCCTACTCGCACTCGCAGAGGAGGTACGGCGCCTTTGCGAGGTCGATCGCTGTTCCCGCTGGACTCAAGGAGGACGAGGTGCGCCGGGCCTTTCCCCAGCGCTGAGGAATTTTTTCTGAATCTTTGCGAGACGCAGATCAAGGCGACGTTCGATAACGGACTTCTCAAGGTCGACATCCCCAAGCAGGGCAAGGAGACGGCTGCGAAGAGGATCACGATCGCTTGAGTGCGCGGGGAGAGTTGCTTGAATCGCTTGTGTAGGAGGAACGGAATTGGAATCGCTTGTGCTTGATACTGGTGCGAGGTGTGAGAGGCAAGTCCGGTGAGAGCCCTTCGAGCTGCTCCAGGCCGGGGATGCGTCGCTGGACTCGAGTCTCCTACGCCGTGTCTCTCCTCGCGCACCTCTCAGAGTCGAGCAGACTGAAAGAGAAACGAAGCCGGAGGGTGCTGCCGTTTTGAATGGGCATTGCCAATAGATAGTGCAGTGCTACAAGCCGATCCACGATGTTCGTCCTTGCGGGCTGCACACGAGAAGAAACGTTAGTTCCTGAACCGCACTGAGCACGAAGCAAAGAAACGGAACGCACTTGTGCAATTTGGACATGCCAATCTTGATCCTGTTCTCTCCCCTCCCCGATCCCAACTCCTCCTCAATCCCCTGCATCCTCCCACTATCCCTATCCCTCCTCTGCCCAACCATCGGCGACGGCGCCGACGCAAACGCATCGACCATAGGACTCAACGTCCCCTGCGTCATCCTCCTCGAATCCCAAGGCGACGACGAACGAGGGTTGAGCGAATCGGGGCCAGAGAGGAAAGTCCCCGAGGTAGGAGAGGTGGCGAAGGTGAGGGAGGAGGCGGAGAGGAAGGACGAGGCGGACCATTCGAACCAGACTTTGCGCTTCTGGCCGTCCGTCATGCGCCAGATCTGGACGTCGAGTTCCGAGTTGGCGGGGAGGTAGAGGGGGTCCTATGCGAGGGTGTCAGTAGTGCGAAAGAGGAGGGGGAGGGACGAACCATGAGGGGAAAGAAGATCGGGAACCAGCTCAGCATGTCGCCTGCTGCTCGTTCGGGGTGGATCGAAAGCCCGACGTCGCCGTACAGGACTGCCTCAAAGTACCCAGCGAATCCATGGCAGACGCCTGCGCGGGGAATGTGGAACGTGAGGTGGGCCGAGCGAGCGTTGTGGTGGTTCGTGAGAGGAAGGCCTGCGTCCAGGAGAGAGATCAGCAAGCCATCGACGTAGAAAGAGATTAGAACGCACCAGCAGCATCGACGACGACATCAGGTCGAGGGTGGTCGAACGCCCAGCACTCCTGGATCTTCTCGGAGCCTAATCGACCCCCCGCTGCGCTGAGAGTGTGCACGGCGGAGAACATGACGACGTAAGGCTGTTCCGCTGGCTTCGCATCCCCGCCAGCGATGACGCCCGTGACATCGGCGTGAAGTTTCGAAGAGGTGATGGGGGCAAGGAAGGAGGTGTAGGAGGAAGGGATCGAGATGCCGTCGGCTGCGAGGAGGTCAGTCAGCTCGACCGGGAGAGTTGAGGAATGCACGCACGTTTGAGGCAGCGCATGACGCCGTCGAGGCATTCCGGACTGAGCTCGTTGTCCCCAAAGGAACCGAGAAGCTCGCTGACGATGATGTCGGCCTTGTCGGTAGGCATGAAGCTTCGCATGTCGGAAAAGACGAGCTTGACGGCGCTGCCCCATTCGAGAGCCACTCGTTCTTGAAGCCTGGGTCGAAGAGGGTAAGCGAGATGCACGAGGAATCAACGAGCGAGCGACTCACACGACGAATGCACTGGGGTTCTTCTCGACGGCGGTGAGCCTGATCTGGCGCCGTGACCGTTCAGCCGCCCTCAAGCATCCCGCCACCAGCGGTCCTCGTCCAGCTCCGACGACAAAGATGTTACTGCGCGTCGGAAGAATCAGCTTCTCCCCATTCCCATCCCACACAGCACGAACTTACATCGGCACCTTGTCGCTCCTATCGCTCAACGCCTGGAACACGGCCTCCTCGTACTGACGATACTTGATCGGATCCTTCTCGAACCCCTCGTACGTCTCTCCCTCGAGGTTGTCCATGAGCGGCTGCAGCGGGGACTGGAGGTGATCCATGTAGCCTTGGGCGTACTGCTCGACCGGGTCTAGCGGCGAAGACTTGCGGTGAATGTAGCGGAGGTACTGGGCGTAGGCGTTCTCTCCGCCACTGGCGTGCATGTGACGTTGAGCGCCGGAGAGGATGACGGTGGGGTTGAACTGCGCGAGGGCGAGGGGGTTAGTGGTGCTTTTGAGGAGAAGATGAAGGAGAACGGACCTTGAAGATGCTCTTGAGGAAGCCTTGCATGCTCTTGGAGAGGACGGGGTAGCCCTTTGCGTTCGGGATGAATGTGCTGCAAGGGAGGAAGATGTGGCGAAGGGGTTCTGCGGACCAGCGAGAGAGGCTGCCGGGGGGAGGGAGGAGGTTCGAGAGGTCGAGAGCTGCGCGATGCCGATGCGTCAGCGAGATCCAAAGCAAGGGAGAGGAAATTGCGCACTGAGATTGAGACGGGAAGAGTAGCTGCAGAGAGAGCGGATCGTGTTCCATGCTTCCCAAGAGTCGGCGGGGTCGGAGTCGAAGGCAGCAGAGCCTGGAGCTGGAGTCCCGGGGCGCGAACCTCCCTGAGATTGGTAGACGATGGGGATCCGGATGGAGATCTGTGTGTGCGTAAGTCAGCTCATCTCCCGCCAGGCTATGGCGCAAAGGACGAACGTTGATATGCCAGCTGCTGGCGAGAGCGCTGTTCACGGCGCGAGCGAAGTCTGCGATGAACTCGCGGTTCTCGGGGCGGGGAGGCGGGAGAATGATGGTAGTGAGGGAAAGGTAGGAAGCGTAGGTGACTTCTTGTCGTAGGGCCTGCAAGGGCAAGCGTCAGCTGAAGACCTCTGGGCAGCTCGACGAGGTGGCTTGGCTCACCAGCTCCGAGTCGAATCGAATGCCCTCGACAGGGCTATCAAGCTCAAGCCAGTCGGATGCCAAAGCCACAAGACTACCAGCTTCCTCTGCAAGACCCAGTGGCTCGTCAATCCCCGTTCCAACCCCGTCGCAAAGCTGCACTCACCACTTCGCGTGACGTTGACCTCGCCCCTCCCAAACCCCCCTCCAGCCCTCCAAGTCTCCGCCTCCCTCCTCCCCTGCTCCCCACCCAGATCCCTCGCACTCGCCGCCGAGCTGACCCCGCTCACGTCCGCGAGCGTTCCACTCGAGCTGATGGTGCACATTCTCTCCCACCGTTCCTGCCAGCTCGCATTCGTCAAAGGCAAGCACACGAGGTCGTACTCTGTCCTCCCTCCGACAGGTTTCCATCCCTGAGCGGCTTCAGCGGGCGTAGGCTCCGCCGGGCGCGTGTAGAGGGTGTCGGAGACGAGGCGGCTGAGAGGCGTTCCTCCTGGGGCGAGGGGAGGCCCGTAGCCTGAGCCGCTGCCGATCACTTGCGAGGGGTTCTGCCGCTTGGTGCTGGGGAAACTGCCGGCGCCGGTTGGGGGCAGCAGCTCCTGGGGGATGTGGTTGGCGATGGAGAGGCGGTCCGACATGCTGGACGCGTCGAAGGAGAGGAAGGGGAAGGGGCGCTTCGATGGGTGTAGGAGGTACTAGGTCCTTGCCTGGTCGGCTTGAGCGGTTGGCGCTGTCGAACGGCTGCTCAGCGAGACCGAGGAGATCAACCGCCTCTGGGGCCAAATTCTTCGAGGCACCGGACCTGCCCCAGGGACGCGTTGGCTCTTCCACTCTCTCTCAACTTAAAGCCCACAGCGCCATAGCCACTGCACGAGGGGACTGCTCGTCTTCAAGCTCGACTCCCAGCGGCGCGGTGAACGACGCGACGAGCGCCCTCTCGAGATCTCGCTCGAGAGCTCTCTAGGTGGTTCTGCTGCGATACCTAGCCCAGGGCAGTGCACCACTTCTTCCACGCAGAAGTTCTACGCTCCAGAGAGCTCTGGCCTCCACCACGCCAGTCACCGCTTGACTTGATCCCTTCGCAGCAAGCTTCTCTCTCCCGTTTCGCTGCCTCGGAGTTCCAACTGCGTTCGACAGAGGAAAGCTTCTTGCTCTGATTCCCTGTCTCTGCGTGCGGTAAAGGCCTCTGGCCGCTGGAGGTGCGATGGAGGTGCGAGGAATTGAGCGGTTGCGAGGAGGATTCGAATGGATCGACGTTGGCGGGGGGGG
>JANGFH010000377.1:0-71664 GCA_025758715.1 Glaciozyma martinii | reverse complement strand
AAGTCGCGAGCATCCAACAACGCTTCGATGGCAGGGCTACTGGAAGTCGTCAGGATCAAGCCCCGAATCCGAATCCTCCTCCCCCTCCCCCTCCCCATCACTACTCTCCTCGCTCTCCTCGCTCTCGGTATCACTCTCCTCCCCGACCTCCCTCTCAAACACCCCGCCCCTCCTCCCCTCCTTCTCCAAAATCGCATCAAAGTACTCCAACACCCCTCCATCCTCCCCTCTCAACCTAATCTCCTTCTCCCCCTCTCCCTCCCCCTCCGGCACCTCGGTAGAACAAACCACCTCCCGCATCGCAGCCACGAACAAGCTCCTCGCATCCCCTCCATTCCTCTCCCTCGGGACGAAAGGGGTCGAAGGAGTGGCGTCGAAGGGAGTTGCTGAGTGGGCGAAGACCATTTTTTCGATTCCGGAGGTGAAGAGGAGAGGGAGGGAAGGGTGGAATAGGGCTGTGTTGACTATTGAGCGGTGGGCGGAGATGGTGACGGAGGGGGTGGAGATGGGGAAGGGGATTATGGGGCCGAGAGAGGGGTCGGAGGAGGATTCGTAGCCTGTGTTTGGCTTGAGGTCAGTATGATGGGAGGGAGAGAAGGGAGGACGGACCGATGGAGCAGGAGCCCGAGGGGTCGAACCAGTCTTCTCGGATCGAGGGGGAGCGCGGGGAGAGACGTCGGGTGCGGAGGAGCTCGAGGTTGGGGACGGACCAGACGTAGGCGCGAAAGTCGTCGGAGCCTCCGGCGTAGAAGAGGTTGTCGGGCGTTCCTCCGAAAGAGCCGTTCTGCGCATGAAATGGGCTTAGCGAGAGAGACTGAACGAGGAGCGAAAAAGCGACGTACTTTGATCGTGCAGGCGTTCGAGTAGCCTTCGTGTGGGTTGGGTTTGGGAGAGCTGAACGTCGCGAGGGGGAGAGGGTCGGAGAGCTCGTAGAGAGTGGGGAGGTGCTTTGAGATCGTTCCTACGAGCATCTTCCCGCTCGGGTCGAAGACGATCGACGACGTGTCGGGGTTCTCGCTTCGCCAGCGATCCATCGTCGAGCCGGGATCCTTGGAAGCGCAAACCTGGTCGGGCCTCGTAAGAACCGTTGCGTACTGTCAGATGATTAGCGAGTGCCATTTCGGCGCGAGGAAGAAAGGACGAACGTGCACTACCGCGACCTCGCTCGCCAGTCCTCCACCGTCGCTGAACGCCATCCGCGCATCATGCAGCAGTAGTCGGCCTTGAGCGTCGGAGCTGGCAAAGTTCTCTGGCGTGAGGGGATGGTAGGCGACCGAGTTGAACTCGCTAGCTTCGTTCAAGCAGCCAGTGACTCCGCCGGTGCGGAGGTCGAACTGGAGAATGCTGCCGTCTTCGCTGCGGGACAGTGGTACGTCAGCGACTTGCGCAGGACGATGGGAGAGACAAAAGCACACCTCGCGCTGAGGAAGAGGTTGGGGTTCGTCGGATGGCAGCAAACGTCTCGGACTGGCGCGTCGTGATCCATCCAAATGTCGGTAGGGGCGCCGGAGGTGGAGACTTTACTGCTGGAACTCGCGCTGGTCTCGAGGTCGTGCATGAGAATCGTCTCGTCGTTCCCTCCCCTGCAGGACAAGTCAGCAACTGCCATCACTCTGAGCTGACTGCGAGATGGCGCACGAAAAGACCTTGGTGTTGTCGCAGGAGAACGCGATGGAGAAGATGTTGCTCTGCGAAAGAGATTCGTTGGCTCATTAATCAGTATAGGCTCGAAGTTGGACACACCCTCGCTCCACGGTACACCGCAACAGGCTCCGCACCGCTCAGCCTCCCAAACGAGTTCCACAGCAACACGCGCTTGTCGTCCCCGCCACTCGCCAGCCACTTGCCATCTCCATTCGAGAACGCCAGAGCATTCACGCAGCTATGATGCGCGAGCAGTGGCGTGGAATGCTCAAAGGAGGTGAGGCGGGAGGAGAGGAAGCTTGCGGAGGAGCGGGCGAGGGGATGGCCTAGTGGATCGGAGGGGAAGTTGGCACGCCGCTTTCCGAGTGCTGTGGCTGAAGCCATACGAGCTGCGTGGGTCCTAACGAGCAGCGGGGTGAGGGTAGGAATCAGAGGGACGAGAGCGCTTCGTCTCGAGGTTGACTTCCTCCAGTCTCCTCCAGTTCCCACAACCAGCTCCACCACCGCCTCCTGCAGCCCCCGCAGAGCTCAGTTTAGCTCGGTAGACCTCTCGCCGTCTGGCGGAAACGCACCAAGATGGACATCGCTGAGTGAGCAGCTGCCCGACTCGCCCACTCGGACTGAGCTGACCTAGCGCTCCACAGAATCCCTCCCGTAACGAAGGCATACCTGCTGTACGTATCCACGCCTTGGAGCTTACGCGCGCTGACCGAGCTCTTCCAGTATCGCCGTCGCCGTGAGCGTAGCGGTCGTGCGTCCTCTCGCGCCAACCTCCCAGCTCGCACTGACGCTCTCCGATCCCAGCAATGCAACCTCGTCACGCCCTACCAGCTCTTCTTCACCTACCGATCCGCGATTGAGAATGGCCAGGTCCGTCCGAGTGTCTGAGGGAAGGCAGGGGAGCTGACGGACCTCGAGCAGCTGTGGAGGGCTGCGACGTGTTTCTTCTACTGGGGACCTCTGGGGCTCGACTTTTTCTTTCATTTGTTCTTCTTGTGAGTTGAGCCTCTGGGCCAGCGAGGGAGGTGGAGGTGGAATGTCGCAGCGGTGACGACGCGTTGTTGTGGCAGAACCGGGAGGGAGCTGACAAGGACTCCTTTGGTGCTGCAGCATGAGGTACAGCAAGATGCTGGAAGAGAGCGCTTTCCGAGGACGTCGAGCCGACTACGTCTGGTTCCTCCTCGTCTCGTGCAGTCTCCTCCTCGTGCGTCGTCCAGTTCTCCCTCCCTCTTCATCTCTAACTCCCTCCACAGATCCTCTCACCTCTCTCTCCCACACCATTTCTATCCTCCCCCCTCTCCTTTACCGTGCGCCTATTCGTCCTCTCACAGACTCTTTCAATCGCCAGCTGATCACCTTCGCACAGCTCGCCTACCTCTGGTCTCGACTAAATCCCCTCGTCCGCCTCTCCCTCTTCGGCGTCATCACCATAACCGCGCCCTATCTACCCTACGCGCTCGCATTGTTCTCCTGGGCGCTCTCCTCGGGCGCAGGGAATGGCAAGGGATGGGGATTGGGAGTGATCATGGGAGACGCGATGGGGCTTGTGGCGGGGCATTGGTGGTGAGTCCTGGTGCTCCGGAGTGATTGCAGCTGAGCTAACGGGCTTTGGGTGGCGCGCAGGTACTTTTGGACCGAGATTTGGAAGCGAGAGCGAGGGAGTGGAGGGCGGAATTGGTTGGAGACGCCGTGGATCCTGTGAGTTTCGCTCGAAACTGGGTGGTGGAAGACGATACTGATACTCGACGTCGCAGGGTACGATTGCTGGACTCTCCAGAACGGTTGAGGGAACTGCAGGAGGCAGAGGCAGCGAGGAACCGGCCGCCGACACCGCTAGTCGCTGTTCCAGTACCTCCAGCCGCTTAATTCGACTCTGTTTTGGGCGAAGCAAATCTTTCGGGCTTTCGAGAGCGCAGAGAGACCTGCGAGAGATGGGACTGCGAACCCTTAGGTGAGGCAGCAATAAAATTCAAGACTTGGTCGCGCCCGCTGTTCGCGCCTCTCCTCACGCCACGAACGCACGCCGACTAGTACGATGGGTTAGCAGAGTCACTCTGCGCTTGAGCTGGCCCAGCTAACCTCGCCAATCCCGCGCAGGAATCAAGGGACTCACCGGCCTCATCAAGGACAACGCGCCCGACGCGATCAAGCACACTGAGATCAAGACCCTCTTTGGTCGCAAGGTCGCCATCGATGCGTGAGCCCTCTGCCCGCACTACAAGGGGGAGAAGGAATCTGACGCGAGGGGGCGCGCGCAGGTCAATGTCCATCTACCAGTTCTTGATCGCTGTGAGGCAGGAGGGTCACAACCTCACCAACGACGCTGGGGAGACGACGAGGTGCGCTCTGAGTCCTGATGAGTCTGTGGAGGAGGAGCTGATGATCCTGGTGGGCACGCAGTCATCTTCTGGGACTCTTGTGAGCTCGAGCGTCGGGAGGGGAAGGGAGGAGCTAATGAACGCGTCGTGCAGCTACCGCACGATCAGGATGGTCGACAATGACCTCAAGCCCTGCTACGTCTTTGATGGACCCCCGCCTGCGCTCAAGCAGAACGTCGTGCGTACTCACGCCCCCCTGGGGCGAAAGTCGCGAAGCTCACCCTTGGGACTCGCAGCTCAAGAAGCGGTTCTCCGGACGCGCCGACGCGAAGACGGCTGAGGAGGAGGCGAAGGAGACTGGTTCGTTTTCTATTTACGCCGGTGGAGAAGGGTGGGAGCTGATGGTGCGGCGCAGGAACGGTGGACGATGTCGACAAGCTCAACCGTCGCCAGGTCAAGGTGACGCGCGAGAACAACGAGGACTGCCGTACCCTGCTCACGCTCATGGGAATCCCCTGGATTATCGTTCGTCTGATCCCCTTCCTTGCGGCTTGCTTTTACTGACCTTCTCCCAGGCTCCCTCCGAAGCTGAAGCGCAATGCGCCGAGCTCGCTCGCGGAGGTGTCGTGCGTCCTCCCCTCTTCCTCCCTTCGCACGAGCTCACAGAAGTCGCAACAGGTCTACGCAGCCGGCTCCGAGGACATGGATACCCTCACTTTCAACTCTCCCGTCGTCCTTCGCCACCTCACCTTCTCCGAGGCTCGCAAGATGCCGATCGACGTGATCAGTCTGCCTGCTGTTCTCAAGGGACTTGACTTGACGATGGACAAGGTGCGCCTTCCTTCCATTCTCCCACAACGGCTCGCTGACGGTACGCAGTTCATCGACATGTGCATGCTGTGCGGGTGCGACTACCTCGAGCCGATCAAGGGGGTTGGAGCCAAGACGGCGCTCAAGCTCGTCAAGGAGTACGATACGATGGAGGAGATCCTCGAGCACTTGTCGAAGGGCAAGAGTCAACCGCCCGAGGACTGGCCGTGGCAGGAGGCAAAGGAGTTGTTTGCGAAGCCCCTCGTCACCCCCGCGAAGGATGTTCAGGTGCGTCGTGCTTTCTTCACTTTGGTTTGAGCGAGAGAACGGGGCTGATGGAAGGTGCAGCTCGAGTGGAAGGCGCCGGATGTGGATGGGCTCGTCGATTTCCTGGTCAAGACTCACGGATTCAAGTGCGTCCTGGTTCTCTGCGGGTTCTCGATAGAGCAGGATGTGCTAACGTACTCTCGCAGCGAGGACCGCGTGAGGAAGGGAGCCGACAAGCTTCGCCTGCGATTGTCGTCGAAGCAGCAAGGTCGCCTCGATGGGTTCTTCACCGTTCAGCCCAAGGACCCCAAGAATCCCAAGGACGCGAAGAAGAGGAAGGTGCGTCGGTGTCCTTTGTTCCTCGTGGATTTTGGACCTGGGCTGATTCGAGTTGGTTGCAGGCGGACGACAAGAAGGACTCGAAGAGCAAGAAGGCGAAACCGGCGCCGAAGAAGAAGGCGTGAAGAGTCAGCGGGTCCCTTGCTTTGTTTTGTGGTCTTCCTCCTCGTTTTGTACTCGTTGCATTTGCTGTTTCTGCACGCGAGTTCGCGTTGAAGAGGGAGAGGACGATCGAGCGAGATTACCCCGCATTCTCGGCGACTGCGGCGTTCGCCCTCAGCTGATCTCGACGGCGCCTTCCCAACGTTGTCCTCCTACAACACCGCCTCAAGCTCACGATAACGTCTCCCAAGCTCCTCCTCTTGGCTCTTCTCGCTCGCCCGCTCCGCGCATCCCATAGCTCGTCCCAGCACCTCGCCTTCTCGATCTCCAACTCCAGCTCGATGGCATCGCCGTACGTCAACAACCGACCCAAGGAGAACGTCTGGGACTACCCCCGGTCCGTACCCTCCTCCTGCCGCGTGCGCCTGAGCTAAGACGAGTGGAACAGGCCGCCAGCGCTCGAGAAATCGCCTCTGCGCCTCAGGGTGATTTGGACTGGGAAGGACGGGGAGGAGACGGTGTTGGCGGATTCTACGGAGGGGTATCGGGTGCTGGAGACTAGGTGAGCTCTTTCTGGAGTGGGGTGGAGGGAGCTGACGACGTGCAGTCATCCGCCGACGTACTATCTCCCCCCTGCGGATGTCAACACGGCCTTTCTCACAAAGACGGCGCGGCAATCATTCTGCGAGGTTCGTCTGCGTTACTGGATGGAGTATCATGCACTCACGAACCTCTGCAACAGTGGAAAGGCGTCGCGTCGTACTACGATTTCCTGGCTCCTTCAGGAACGAAGGTCCCGAATCGAGTCTGGTCCTACGACGCGCCTACGAACACGGGGACGGACTTTATGCCCATCAAGGGATACTTGAGCTTCTACGCTTCGGCGAATCTGCGGACGGGAGAGGAGGGTTGGAGGTGCATGGTCGAGGGCGAGGAGGTCGTCGCTCAGGAAGGAGGCGTGAGTTCCGTCCCTCTCGCTCCTGCCGTCTCTCGCTGAGCTTAGTTCTTCACAGTTTTACGGAGGGTGGAAGACGGCAGAGCACGAGGGGAAGATGAAAGGAGGAGCTGGGACTTGGGGATGGTGATATGTACGGAAAAAAAAACAAGCGAGGATTCAATTTCTGTCGACAACAACTGCACTGGATGCTACACCTTCTTCCCTCCCGTGCTGCTCGACGACGACTTGAGCTTCTTCGGCGCGCTCGCAGCCTCTTCGACAATCTCGACCGAGCTGTCCCTCGACCTCGAGCGCTTCGAGCTCGTCGCAGTGTCGCTCGCGCGGTCGGAGAGCTTGGAAGTGGATCCGGCGGGCTTGGAGGACGATGGAAGAGGTTTGGAGGGAGAGGAGGCAGCTTGCTTCGCGAACATTGACGCGATATTCCCCTTCCTCTCCGAAATCGGCTGCGAATCCCGCATCAGCTCTCCGCTCCTCCCTCGCAAACGACGAAACACGGACCTTGATAAACTCGCTTGAATCGTTCTGGACCTTGCCGACTTCCTTGAGAACGGGGTAGCATTCGAGCTTGCCTTCGAAAGGGCGGAGGAGGGACTGGATCTTTGGAGACCAGGGAGCGTCGGAGAGCCAGAGGGAGATGTCGGAGGGAGTGGAGAGGATAACAGGCATGCGATCGTGGAGCTGCGAATGGGGTTAGCGAGAGCGAGGAGTGGGTGAGAAGAGGACGCACGAAGGAGAGCTGCTTGTTCGAAGAGGTCGTGATGATCGTGAAGGACTTGAAGGGGTCTGAGCCGTCTTCGTACCTGCGAAAGGAGTCAGTTGGGTGCGAAGGGGGAATGAGAGAGTAGGGACGTACTTTGCTTCGTCCCAGAGTCCGGCCATGACCATCAACGGCTGCTGCGTGGGCTTGGTAAAGTGCGGGATCTTCTCCTTGCCCTTCGCAAGCCATTCGTAGAACCTGCGATCGCAAGAAAATCTTCAGCTCCAGCTCGCCAGTCTGGAGAGCAACTCGCCCTTGCGCAACGACCACGCAGCGGTGCTTGCCTCGCAGCCCGGCCCACATTCCGCTGCCTGAGGCGACGCTCTCCTCACGCGCATTGAAGGTACTCAGCGGTTTCTCCGGAGGCCTCTTGGTCCAGCTCGGTACGAGTCCCCATTTCTGCACGCGGTCCGTCAGTCCCGCTCCCCTTTGCTCAAGACGACGAGGTACCATCAGCTCGAGGACGTACTCGTCCGACCCAGGGAGCTTGTGGATGACGACCGAGCGGGATTGGGGAGCGACCTGCGTGTGGGGATCAGCCACAGCACTGGCCAGAGAGGGAGAGAGGGAACGCACATTGTACCTCGGCCTGTACCCTCCCTTGGCCTCCTCATTCGCCCAGTGAACCCTCCTCCTCCCAGCTCCAGCTCCAGCTCCAGAGCCAGACGCAACAGGCTGCTCCTCGACCTCGAAAGACTTTGCGCGGTGCTCCTCCTCCTCTCCTCCCGAGTCCTCTTCATCGGACTGAGGTGGCGCCTCCTCAGGCTCTTGCTGCGCCGCGAAGTAGGCGACAATCTCGTCCCCGTCGTATCCGAGAGCAAAGCGGCCGCACATGAAGGGACAGAGCAGTGTGGTGGCTGTGGATTGGGCGATGGGGAGAGAACGAGGAGAGAGGACTTGGAGGACGCGGTTTCGTTTGCGTCTCTCTTCTCCCCCAGCCAACCTGCGCGTATTCGAGTACGAGTACGAGTACGGGACTCAGGGCGAGATAAAGCACCTGCGCCCGTCTGGTAGTACCAACCCCCGCTGACGGAGCTTGTCCCCAGGTCCACCTCCGACCAGCTTCCCCTGACAGCTTGTCCTCCATGCTCCCATCGAACTCCAGCTCCAGATCCTGCGCCCGAGAATCTCCTGCTTGTACCTACGTCTTCACCTACGCTAGCCTTCCTGCCACCCGAGCTTGGCGTGACGCAGCTCGTCCAGAGCTCTGAGCCCGGACAAATCGTCCTGCGCAGCGTCCCGCCGACGCCAGACCGCTCTTTGAACGCAGCTCGAAATCTCTTGAAAAGATGCGATGCACCTGGTGGAGGGAATCCGGGTGCTGGAGATGGGTGGGAAGCGCGAACTCCTGCGCAGATTCGCTTCGCAACCGCACTCGCAAATCTCTTCCGTATTCCGGTCCTGGAGTTCTCGAACTCAAGCACAAGTGGATTCCAGCATCATCGGCTTTAGAAGTCTCCCAACACCTCGCCCTCGACCTGCTCCACTAATCCCACTGCGAAGCCTCGTCCGCACCTTCGCAATCGCGCCAAGTCCCGTCATCCAGATACTCCATCTCCTCCTCGTCGTTCCTTCCCCACTTGACTCCCCTCTCCTCGCACCAAGCTTCGACCCGCGCGGCCTCGTCAGCCTCTCCAGCTCGGAGTCCCATTCGGACGCGTCGAAGAGTGGTCGAGAAGCGTTGGAGAAGAAGAAGGAGCTCGGCAACGTCAGAAGGACAGTCCTCGAGAAGTGTAAGCTCCTCAATGGGGCATACCCAGGGCCAGGTGGCGATGTGCTTGCGTTGGCCAAAGTGACGGTATTCGAGAGAGCCCGAGATTTCGAGGATGCGGAGGTGGCGGAGTGAGGCTACTGAGATGCCGAAATCGTGGAACCTCGCTTCGTGGTAGTCGAAATCGTCGTCGAGATCGAAGGAGAGGCGCTGGAGATGGGGAAGAGACTTGATGAAAGAGCTAAAGTCGTCCAAGCAGGCAAGTCCGCTGTACTCCTTGTTCGTAATCTTCAACTCGCAAACTTGCAGAGATCGAGAGCCGAGCGCCGATATCACGGGCTTGACCTTGACGTCGGAATGCTCTTCGACGAGGGAGAAGTCGAGGGTGATGCTGGAGAGGAGTGGAAGTTGCTCGATAAGGGTCTTGAAGAGCACCGGTCGAGGGATTGCCTTGCCATCTACGAAAGCTTCGGCGGTGGTCACGCCACTTTCGAAAGACTCGTGGATGGCAGCACCCAGCCCGACGTATTGGACGAAGCGTGCGTTCGTGGGAGTGAGGGTAGAGATGAGGTGGTGGATCGCGCGGTCGGTCGGGTAGATGAGGTCCAATTCCTACAAAGGGGGTCAGCTACGACCTTCGTGGTGAACGGGAGAGGCGCACGTTCCACAGGAACGGGCGAGTCATCTCCGCGAAGTCCTGACTGACGCGCTGCAGCTGGACCATCTCCCACCGGCTCGCATCTTCGCAGTACGCCTCGACAATCTTGAGCTTGATCTCCGGGGGCACAGCGCTGAGCGGGGAAGGTGAAGTGGGAGAAGATTCGAGGGCGAGGTTCGCGACGCCGAGCTGCTGGAGGAGAGGAGTCAGACGGCGTTCAGAACCACGTCCCATGCGAAGACTTACGAGGGAGTGGGTAGAGCGCGCAAAAGTATCCGAGGAGCGATCCATCGTAGTCCAGAGCGAGCAAGAAGGAACCGGCGAGGGCCAGCGGGAGAGCTGAAAACCGCGGAGGCCGCCGCTGCTATGGGCAAGTCGCGTTCTGAAGGCTAATTCGAGTTACCCCTTCCACACAACGCCTAGTGATCAGCCAAGTGTATCGCGCCTGAGGCTTGAGGTTGTAAGAGCTGGAGCCAAAAGAGACGTAAACGTGAGGTGGCGGGTGTTCGACGAAGCAGATGCACTGGGGAGCAGTCCAAGCCAGTGAGCATCCTAGGCAGCGAACGCAGTCATAGTCTCCCCCCCTCCTTTCCCCGCACCGTGAAGCCCCCAAAATCGCAGGCGTAAGCCAGAGCAGAACCACCCAGCGCCACACGAAGCAAACGGTGTTGATAGCCTCCCTCGTACACCTCCCTGTACACCTCCTGTACCGACTACTTGTGCGCCCTGGCAGCCTTCCGTCCCTCCTCCGTCTCGTCGGCCACAGAGCGCATGATCGCTGCAGACGGGGGGTCAGCTCCTCCCTCTTTCCGCCAGATTCTCTCCCGACTCACTGAGCTTGCCGTGAGTGACGGCCTGGGTGGCGATGACTCGCTCGAGAGTGGCCGAGTGGTTCGAGGTGTTTTTCTGTGGGCGTAGGGAAGGGGAGGAGGCGGGAGTGAGAGGCGAAGGAGGAGCAGGAAGAGTTGGTTGATTAGCGCTGGCGCTGCGAGGAACTGGAGCGAGGGAAGCTGACCCGGTGGATGATGGCCCTGTTGACCCAGACTTCCTTCTTTGGTGGGCAGACTCGAGCTGCAGAGCGACTGGGGTCAGCTTGAACGTCGAGAGCAGGCGGAGAAGAAGCTGGACTTGCCTCCCTTCTTGGTGTCCTTTGGCTGGACCTTCTTGGTCGTGGTACTCTTGGTCTTTTGCAAGTTCTTGACGGGCGCCTTGGCTTTGAATCCTTGAGCCATTTCGTTCGAATCGAGTCGAGAGTCGAGGGGCAAGACCAGGCAAGAGCAGTGGACTCCGAAATCTGCAGCTTGCGCTCCTCCACCTCCTACCCGCACTTCGTTCCTCGCTCCCCTGCTACGCCGTATCCATACCCATACCCCTCCAGTCAACCGCTCAGCAAACCCCAAGAGAAGGAAGCCCATACAATCGAGCTCGACACGATGTCAAGGAACGCGCGCGATGTCCGAGTGTGTCTCGTCGGCGACGAGGGCGTCGGCAAGTCCTCCCTAATCAGTTCCCTGATCAAGTACGTCCTCCTCCACCTGGTTCCCTCCCTCGCAGCCGCGCGCAGCTCCCCCAGCTTACCTGAGCTCAAGATACCTTCCGCGTTCGGCCGGCCACTGACTCTCTCGCGACCCACAGGGAGGCGTTCGTCAAGCTCAACCCACGCACCACGCTACCAGAAGTCACCATCCCACCGAGCGTGACCCCAGGGCGGAACGTGACGACGGTGATTGTTGACACTTCGCGTGAGTTGGAGACGAGGCGCTTGCGTTTCTACGAGGAACTGAGCTGGTGTTGCGCGCAGCTCGAGCGGAGGACCGCTCGCATATGGAGAACGAGATCAGGAAGGCGCACGTGGTGGGAATCGTCTGTGAGCTCTTTCCTCGCCAGCGAGGAAGGGAGGACGTGAGCTGATGAGGGGGAGGGCAGATGCTATCGACAACCCCAACTCGTTTGATCGCGTACCGACGTACTGGCTGCCGACAATACGCGCTCTGGGTGTGAATGTAAGCTGGGCTGTACTAGGAGCGAGGGAAGGAGCTGATGAGCGAGCAGGTGCCGGTCATCCTCATCGGAAACAAGATTGATTTGCGGTCAGGAGAGGTGACGAACGAGGCATTGATGGATGGTGCGTTCAAGGATCTAAAAGGGGTGTAGGACAAGAGCTGACGATGGTACCGGTACACAGAGATCGTGCCAATCATGAAGGAGTTCAAGGAGGTCGAGGTGAGCTCTTGCGAAGGTCCGGCTCGGGCTCGAAAGCGGTCAGCTAACGGTCGTCCTCCCTCAGACCTGCGTCGAGTGCTCTGCCAAGATACCTCTTAACGTCTCGGAAGTCTTCTACTTTGCCCAAAATGCGGTCCTACACCCCACCGCTCCCCTCTACGATTCTCGAGAACATGCGCGTCTCGCTCCTCGCGCCACACCCGTTTTCGCTCACGCTCTTCTACAGACTCTAAAACCCGCCTGCATCGCCGCCCTTTCCCGCATCTTCAAGCTCTGCGACGTCAACAAGGACGGGATCCTGGACGACAACGAGCTGAACGACTTCCAGCGCGTCTGCTTTGATCGACCATTACAGCAACACGAGCTCGCAGGGATCAAGGAGGTCGTTGCTGCGGCAGAGGAGGAGGGGATCGCGAACGGCGGCTTGACGGAGCAGGGGTTCCTCTTCCTCCACACGTACTTCATTCAGAAGGGACGGCTCGAGACGACGTGGAAGGCGCTGAGGATGTTTGGGTATGGAGAGGATTTGACGCTTCGGGAGGACTTCTTGTACCCGAGGTGAGTGGTTCGAGGGCGGGAGAGAAGGAGAGCTGATGCTCGTCTCCTCGCACAGATTCGACATTCCGGTCGACTGCACGGCTGAGCTCAGCCCTCGCGGCTACCAGTTCTTCACCGACATCTTCGAGACTTTCGACAAGGTTCGTTCCTCCTTCTCCCTCTTTCCGGTCGAATCGCTCACGCCAAATTGACTGCAGGACCGCGACGGCGCTCTCAGTCCCGAGGAGCTCGACAACCTCTTCAGCACCTCTCCCGGCAACCCCTGGATCGCCAACGGCTTCCCCGAAACTACTATCACCTCTGATTCGGGCGCTGTGACTCTACAAGGCTGGCTCGCACAATGGAGGTTCGCCCTCTCCCCCCCTCTTCCTCGCGCCTGTCGCTAAGAACCCAAACCCAGCATGACGACTCTTCTCGAACCCCGCGTCTCCCTCGCCTACCTCGCCTACCTCGGCTACCCCCATTCCTCCAACACCTCTTCCGAACTCCTCCCCTCCACCTCAGCACTCAGCATCACCCGACCACGGAAACAAGATCGGAAGAAGGGTACCGTCTCAAGGAACGTCTTCTTGGCGTACGTGCTCGGTGCGGCGGGTAGTGGGAAGACGGCGATTTTGAGGAGCTTTGTGGGGAAGGGGTTGGAGGAGAGGTTCGAGCCGACGATGAAGGTCAAGACGGTGGTGAACTCTGTCGAGAGTGGCGGGGGGGAGAAGTACCTTGTGGTGAGTTCCTTTTGGCTGTGTTCTTGGAGGGAGTGCTGATGAGGTGGAGGGAATAGTTGCAGGAGTTTGGATCGAACTACGAGAGCGAGGTCCTCAGGGTTTCGAAGAAGCTGGCGTTGGCGGACGTGCTCGTGTTCGTCTACGATTCGAGCGATACCAACTCGTTCAGCTACATCTCGAATCTACGGGTGAGCTTTCTTCTTTGGCGACGCGGGGGCGGAAGACTGACCACGTTCCTTCGCAAGCAACAATACAAGCTCGACGACGTTCCCTCGATCTTCGTAGCGACCAAGTCGGATCTCGACCTCGCTCAACAGGCATGTCGCTCTCCTTCTCCCGCGATATCAGCCACTAACATCGAAACGCAGCGACACGAGGTCCAACCCGAAGTCTACTGTCGCAAGCTCTCCATCCGCGTCCCCCTCGCCGTCTCAATGAAGACAGGACAAACCGCCGACCTCTTCCACACCATCACCTCGATCGCCATTCACCCCAATTCCTCCATCCCCGGCGGACCCGATCGACCGTCGAACCGGCTGGGAACGTACCTCTCGTTCGTGGCGGCCCTCGGAGGAGTGACGGCGGTTGCGTTTGTGCTGTGGAGGAATTTGGGGAGACCGCCTGTGTCGAGTTGGTTTGTTTTAGGACCTAGGACGTAGATTGGGGAGGAATTCACCGTTGCTGGACCCAAATCCTAAAAGTCGTCGAAAGTCGAAGAGAGAGAAGGGGTTCTTGTCGAGAGAGCCGAGCGTTGGCGCAGCGAACACTTTGTTCCGGTCGTTCGTGGCTCTGTCTGGTTCCTCCTCCTCAGCTCTTTCTCGAACACCTTCTACGCCAGCGACCAGTCACCACCACCGCTCTCACTCCACCAGCAGCTCCGAGTCACTCAACTCCACCCTTCCTAACCTCCTCACCTCCCCGACCTCGAGAACAATGAACGACGACATGATGGGCGCTCTAGACGAGGCCTGGGCACCTAGTGGTCCTCCCAGTGGTTCAGGAGGATCGCAGTTGGACTGTGAGTAGCTCTGGTTCGAGTGGGAGCACGAGGGACCTGTCGCCGGTGAGCTGACGTTTCGTTGGGTGGCTGCAGTAGTCTTCATCCTCGATTGCACAGGCTGTGAGTACTCTTGGATGACAGAAGAGCTGAGTGCTGATGGCTTGCGCGACTTTAGCGATGGGGTCGTACATCGCCGTGAGCTCCCCCTTACCTGAGTGAGCTGAGGAGCAACTGCTGACCTCCCCCGCCTTTCTCCAGTCAGCGACGAAGAACATCGAAGGTAGCTATCGGATCAACAAGTGCACCTCGCAGCGGTACTGATGCTTCGATCCCGCCAGTAATCGTCGAGAACATCCTGCAAAGCGACAAGCTCTCGACGGCCGACTCGCTTCGGATTGGTCTGATCGCGTACAGGTGCGCCTCTCTTTCCTTTGCTTGCGTTGTTGGGACCTCTGCTAAGCTCTCGGAGAACAGGGATCACCCGCCGCAGGACAACAGCTACGTTACGAACAGCTTCGCCTTCACGTCGGACGTTGGGAAGGTCAAGGAGAGTCTCAAGGGGTTGTACGCTTCAGGAGGTGAGTCGCTCCGCTGGAAGGAACGGGATAAGAGCTGATGGAGCTTGGGATAGGTGGAGATGGGCCCGAGGCGGTGACGGCGGCGATGAAGGCTGCGATGGAGCTCGAGTGGAGGCCGGCAGCGAGCAAGATGGCGGTCCTGATCGCTGATGCTCCGCCGCATGGGATTGGAGAGTGAGTGCATGCGTGCTGGGATGCAGAAGAGAAGGTGCTGATTGAGCGGTGCAGGTACGGAGATGGGTTCCCTGCTGGAAGTCCGGTGCGTCGTTCCTTTTCCTTCCTGCGAACGAGCTGCTGACCCTCTTCTCCCTTCTCAGGACGGCGAAGACCCCCTTCTACTCATCCGGCAAATGGCCTCTGTCGGGATCACTCTCGTGCGTCCATCCTCTGTTGACCGCGGCTCTCTCGCTGACTCTGGTCGCAGTTCGTCGTGGCCTGCGAACCCGCTCTCAGCGGCTACCAATACGGCATCGACTTCTTCCGCGCTCTCACCATCATCTCCTCTGGTATCGTCGTGCCCCTCACGACGGCCGCTCTCCTCTCGCACGTCATCGTCGGCAGCGCGCTCGAGCAGATGGACATGGAGCGCCTGATCGAGGAGGTCGGAATGGCGGTGGCGGAACGCGTGCATTCGGGGCTCGAGACGGTCGATGATGTGGCGAGGGAGCTGCACAGCAAGCTGCTGCTGAGGAACGAGTCGACGAAGCAGCTTGTCGTCGAGTCGATCCACGTGCGTTCCTTCCGCGCTCGGTCTGGGACGTCGCTCGAGCTGACGCTTTCACATCGTACGCAGAGAGACACTCCAGAAGCTCGCCACAACGTCGAAGTCTTTACGCACGCCGAGAGTCTCGCTGCCGCCAAGCCTCAGCTGAAGAAGGTGCGTCCGGCCAACCTCCTCTCGCTCCCCCTCTAACCAACCCAACACAACAGGTCATCGGCTCCCGCTTCACCGAGAAGTACCTCGCCACGCGCTACTCCTCCTCCCGCACCACGTCCTCCTACTCCCGCGCCGTCCCTCCCCCTCCCACCGCCGCTCCCTCCTCCCCTCCTCGCAAAGTCATCAGCGAATTCAAGCCCTTCTCCGCTGCTGGTACGAGCATGAGCATGGCTTCTACTCCGCTGGGAGAGAACGCCCCGATGAGCGCGGACGACGAGCTTACGCAGAGCGTTGAGCTCAAGTTCGCTTCCATCTCGCTGGAGCAGGTTCGTCCTCCCATTCCTCGCGCTCTCTGCCGTCACTGAAGAACTTCGTCCGCAGGCGAAGCGAATCACGGTCGCAAGCGCCTGGCGAAGTGCGCCTCCGAGGGCATGAACCCCACCTTCTTTTCCTCTCTCCCACAATCGTCCCAGGGCACTCCTCAGTTCCCGTTATCCCCCCCATACCTCCCCTGCGTCGATATTTACCAATCCCCTACCTCGTGTATAGCTTTGCATCGTCCTCTCTTCCTTTCTCTCTCTCTCTCAGCAGCAATGAAGCACGTTTTGATCGTGATCGGCGAGGGAAGAGGATGCATTGCGAGTGATCAGGCGTTGACGTCCAGCGTCGTCCAATCGATCGGAGCGTGGCCTGTGGAAGGAGTTAAGTGTGATAGAGAGTGGAGGGAGGGCGGAAAGCGAACCTTTGGCTTTGAGCCAGGCGTTGGATTTCTTAAAGTGGTCGTTGCCGAAGAAGCCTCGTCGGGCGGAGAGAGGGGAAGGATGCTGCGAAGCGGGATTAGCGTCCCTGCAGCCATTCACAAAGAAGGGGACGCACGGCACTCGTGAGGATCAGATGCTTCGTCTGCGAACAATCAGTACCTCGCAAGCATCGCACGAAGCCCAAAAACGCACCTTGTCGAGCTTCTCGACCCTCTTCTCCGCCCACTTCCCCCAAGCCAGGAAGACCACTCCATTTCCCTTGTCCCCGACCCCATCTGAGCCCCCAAACTGATCGACGAGCTGAACGACTCGGTCCGTAAACTCCTCCCAGCCTTTCTTGGAATGCGACCCTGCCGTATGCGCACGGACGGTGAGGGAGGTGTTGAGGAGTAAGACGCCGGATTTCGCGTACGAGACGAGGTTCCCGTGAGAGGGTGCGACGAACGACGCGTACTCGCTGGCGAGTTCTTTGTAGATGTTGCGGAGGGAAGGAGGGATTTGGACGCCCGGTTGTACAGAGAAACAGAGGCCTGTTTGGGAGGGGTTAGGAGGTTCGGAGGGAGGGGGCAGGGGGCGGACCGTGGGCTTGGCCTGCGAGAGGTGTGAGCGAGGGCAGGGAGGAGGAGTGAGAACTGCTTCGTACCATCGTTGTGGTAGGGGTCTTGTCCGATAATCACAATCCTGACCTTGTCTATGGGCGTGTAGCGGCTCCAGGCATAGATATCCTTCGCTGCGAGAGGGGTACAAGTCAGCTCCTTCCCTCGAACGCAATCCCACCACGCACCTGCGGGGAAGACCTTTCCAACCGAGCTAGTCTCCAATCCACGTACTCCCTCGCTCCAAAGGAACCTCTTGAGATCGAGAAAGTACTTCTTCCTGATCTCGTCCTGCAGCAGCGCCAGCCAACTCGCATCCAGCGTCTGGCATTCGAGCTCGAGCAAGTCCTTCTCCGAGGTAGCGCCGTTCGCCGAAGCAGTAGACAGACGTTTGATAAAGGCAGCGCGGGAGAAGGCGAGGAGCGGAGCGGCGAGGGAGGTGCTGGCTGAGCCTGTGGACGCGGCGGAGGGAAGGAGGACGCGACTCGGGCTAGTCGTGCGGGGCTTCTTGGGGGGAGGGGAGCTGGTGAGGGTCTTGGTGGTCGTGCTGACAGTGGCGGCGAGCTGTCGCTTTAACCCAGTCGCGGGGGGAGTTGGCGGCATCGTTGGGGAGGGAAGAAGAGCTGGCGCGTCGAGGACAAGGCCTCAGGCCTCTTCGCCTCTTCCCCTCACCTCGTCGCCCACCATGGCTCAGAATGGATCAGCAGCAGCTCAGACCGGGATCACGGAAGGTGCTTCAGCTCTGGGATCCTCGGCGCGCGCATCCCAGCTCACCCCCTCCCCCTCCCAGACGAAGCAGCTCTGTACGACCGACAGATCCGCCTCTGGGGCGTCGAAGCTCAGAACCGGTCAGTCTCTCGGAGTCCCAAGTCAAGCCACACTCACCAGCGCTCCCCAACAGCATGCGCACCTCTTCGGTCCTCCTCTACACCCTTCGAGGCCTAGCCGCCGAGATCGCGAAGAACATCGTCCTCGCAGGTGTTGGGACCGTGACGCTTCTGGACGACAAGGACGTAGCTGGGGAGGACCTCGGAGCTAACTTCTTCCTCCGCGAGGACGACGTCGGGGCGAAGGTGCGTCGAGGGAAAGGCTGGGTGGCTGGGAGGGAGCTGATGCTGGTTGCTGGGATAGAGGGTGGAAGCTGCTGCGCCGAGGATCCAGGCGCTCAACCCGCGCGTGGACGTCGTGACCAAGACGGACGCGAAGCTGCTCGAGGACGAGGAGTTCATCAAGACGTTCGACCTGATCGTCCTGACGGAGGTGGACGCGCCGACTTTGGTGCGCTGCGCGCTCTGGGGGGCCGAGGGCATAGCTAACCTTTGCTTTGTGCAGCTACGAGTCAACGAACTTACGCGCAAGCTTGGGAAGAAGCTCTTTGCGGCTTCGTCGGTCGGCATGGACGGCTGGATCTTTACGGACCTGCTCGAGCACGAGTACATGATGTGCGGGCTTTCCTGGGCTCTTCTGGGAGATTGTCTAACATGCATGCAGCGACGTGGCGGCCAACCCTGCTCCAGGAGAAGTGACGGTGACCCCGACCAAGGTCACCCACTCGTTTGTTCCCTTCTCCAAGGCGCTCGAGCAGCGTACCTGGGGCAAGATGAACAAGAAGGCTATGAAGAGGCTCGCCAGCTCTCTCTGGAGCCCACTCAGTGCGTCCCTACGCACGCTTTCCCGCTCGATCCAGCTGACCCACCTCCGCAACAGCCCTCTTCGCAACCCAAATCGCCTTCCCCTCCACCCCTCTCACCGCCGAAAACCTCGCTGCCACCGCCGCCACTCTCCTCCCCCAACTCTCCTTCGATCCTTTGCTCGCCACTCCCGAGGCCATCTCGTACGTCCCCTCTCGCTCCCCACTTCTCTCGCTGACGCCTCGTACAGCCGGATAGCGGCCACGGCGCCGTACGAATTCCCGCCTTCCGCAGCGATTGTCGGTGGGATCGCAGGGCAGGATGTGCTGAACGTGTTGGGAGGGAAGGAGGCGCCGGTGAGGAACTTGATGGTGTTCCAGGGGGAGACGGGGGCGGGCAACGTCTGGGCCTTGGGGCTGTGATGCGAATTGGTCTTCGCTTTCGTGGCTTTCGCTCTGCTTTGGGATCTCGAAGCTGGAGCTGCTTGTCTCGGTCCACCAACCTCGCTCCGCTGCGAAGGTGGAACGACTTTCGATTCTTGGCTCTCCGCTCCCCAGCTTCTGCTACGCCTTGCTTCTACTGTGGTTCCTCTCTATCCCGCTCTTGTCGCTCGACTCGAGCAGCAGCTCCGCCCTGCGAATGTCAAAGTTGAATTTCCCCCCCTTGGGAAGCAATTCAATTGTTCGCGCCTGGCTGCGCGTCGATAGAGTCCTCTTGCTTCTCCCCAGTCGTCCGTGCTCGTCTCCTCCGTTAAGAGCAAAGCTTAAGAGTAAGCACAGCAGCCCTTCAGCCCCAGTCGAGCTCGCCTTTCTCTCCCAAGTTGGCCCCCCGCTGACTCTGGTCCCTTTCTCAGTGGCAGCAGCCAACCCCCCTCTTCCCGACTCGCGCGGTACGTTCACCTCTCTCCCAGCTCCAGAACTGGACTCATTAGGCGGCCCTTACCTCGCGCAGACCTCGTCGCAACCTGGGGCTTCCTCGAGGAAGGTGTCGGTTCGTCCCCTTCGTCTGGGCTCGGCTCCCCTTCCTACGCGCTGCTAAGCTCCCCAACAGATCACATCATGACCCGTCTGAGCGAAGGAATGTCCTACTCCAAGTACATGAACGTAAGTCCCCGGAACCCCCGCTCGAGTCAAGGAAGGCGAGGGTCGGAGAAGCTGATCGTGTGCGTCGGCAGCTCTACACCGTCTCGTACAACTACTGCACCAGCTCGAGGATGAACAGCGGAGGTATCAACGATAGCCTCAGTCTGGGAGGATCGTCGGCGGGGAGGAGTGAGTCCTGTTGTGGAGCGGGGGGCGCGGGAGGATGCGCTGACTATTCTCTCCTGTCTGTGTCCAGGTGGAGCGAACTTGATGGGATCCGACTTGTACAAGCACCTGAACGGCTACTTTGTCAACCACCTCAAGATGGTTCGGGCTGTGCGTTGTGCCTTCCTCTTCTCTGTGGGCGCGACGCGAAGAGCTGATGTGGCGACGCAGGCGGCGGAGGACTTGTCGGACGAACCGCTGTTGAACTACTACACCAAGGAGTGGGATCGGTACACGACTGGAGCGTCGTACGTCAACAGGCTGTTCACGTACCTCAACCGGCATTGGGTCAAGCGGGAGAAGGACGAGGGGAGGAAGAACGTCTACGTCGTCTACATCGTGAGTTCGCCTCGTGTGTGCGTGGTGAAACGGGAGCTGAAGATCCCCGCGCAGCTCGCCCTCGTTCAATGGAAGGAGCACTTTTACCGACACGTCCAGAGCAAGCACAAGCTCACCTCGGCCGTGCTCAAGCTCATCGAGAAGCAGCGCAACGGGGAGACGATCGAGAGCGACCTCGTCAAGAAGGTCATCGACTCGTTCGGTGCGTTCCTCTCCCCGCTCTCCCACCTCTCCTTGCTAACCCCTCCTCCGCAGTGGCGTTGGGGTTGGACGAGGCGGACACGAGTCGACAGAACCTCGATGTCTACCGCGAGGCGTTCGAGAAGCCCTTCCTTGCCGCGACCGAGGTCTTCTACAAGGCCGAGTCGGAGCAGTACATTGGCGACAACTCGGTGACGGAGTACATGAAGAAGGCCGAGACGCGCTTGACCGAGGAGGAGAACCGCGTCGACATGTACCTCCACGCTTCGACGAGGAAGAGCGTGCGTTTCCTTTCAGCTTGTGGAGTCTGGGAGAGCAGCTGATGCGGTTCTTGGACAGTTGGTGGCCAAGTGCGAGGACGTGCTCGTTAAGAACCATTCGGACCTCATGCAGGAGGAGTTCCAGCGCGTGCGTTCCCTCCTCTCCCTCGCGCCTTACCGCGACTAAAACGCCCTCTCGCAGCTCCTCGACCAAGAACAGGAAGCCGACCTCCACCGCATGTACCTCCTCCTCTCTCGCATCCCCTCCGGCCTCGACCCTTTGCGCGAGCGCTTCGAACTGCACGTCAAGAAGGCCGGTCTGGACAGCGTCGAGAAGAGTGTGGGAGCTACGCCCGAGGCTGCTGTGAGTCGCTGTTGGGTGGTGAGAGGGATCCAGGAGGGAAGCTGATGAGGGTGTGCAGGACCCGAAAGCCTACGTCGACTCGCTCCTTGCGGTGCACAGGAAGAACGCAGAGCTCGTTACAAAGGCGTTCCGTGGGGATCAGGGGTTCGTGGCTTCGCTCGACAAGGTGCGTTCCTTGCGTTCGGGAACTCGTGAGGGAGGAATGGGAGCTGACGAGGGAGGGAACGCAGGCGTGCAGGGAGTTTGTCAACAGGAACGCGGCGTGCACGGCGGCGAACAAGAGTCCCGAGTTACTGGCCAAGTACGCGGATGGATTGCTGAAGAAGAGCAACAAGGCGAGCGAGGAGGCCGATCTCGAGCAGGCGCTTGCCGACACCGTTCGTCCCTCCTTCTCCCCCCCCCTCGCTCGCACGTACTGACGCGCGGGAACAGATGACCGTGTTCAAGTATATCGAGGACAAGGACGTCTTCCAGAAGTTCTACTCCAAGATGCTCGCCAAGCGCCTCATCAACTTCTCGTCCGCGTCCGACGACGCCGAAGCCAACATGATCTCCAAGCTCAAGGACGCCTGCGGGTTCGAGTACACGAGCAAGCTCCAGCGCATGTTCCAGGACATGGCGCTCTGCAAGGATCTCAACGACCAGTTCAAGGAGAAGATGGCGGCGACGCACGAGGCCAAGGAGCTTTCGGGTGAGTTTTGTTTTCCGCGGGGTCTGTGGTCGCAGAGGGCTGATGAGGGTGCAGTCGACTTTCATGTGCTTGTGCTAGGGACGGCGGCGTGGCCTCTTACGGGACCGACGACGGAGCTCAAGATCCCGTCCGAGATGCTCAAGATGTTCGAGCGGTTCGAGGGCTTCTACATGAACAAGCACAGGTTCGTCCTTTCGCTGGTCGTTGAGGGTTTAGGTTGCTGATGTTGGCTCTTACCAAAGCGGTCGCAAGCTCACCTGGCTCTGGCAGCTCAGTCGTGCCGAGTGCGTTCTCTCCTTCCTCCACAGCTTGCATCGACTACTAACGAAGAACTTCGCAGGCTCCGCTCGCTCTACACGAACCAAAAGTACTTCTTCGCGACGTCGGCGTACCAGTCCACCGTTCTCCTCCAGTTCAACTCGGGCGGCGACAGCCTCTCGTACGAGGACATTGAGCTCGGGACGGGCATGAACGCCGAGACGCTCAAGCCTGTGCTGCAGCTCTTGTCGAAGCAGAGGGTCATCGATTTGAAGGAGGGGATGTACGAGCTCAACCTGGGTGCGTATTTCTTTCGGACTCGGGGGGGAACGCCGAGCTGATGAAGGGGAGCAGGGTTCAAGTCGAAGAAGATTCGCGTGATGCTCAATGCGCCTATCAAGAGCGAGTCCAAGGCCGAGTCGGCGGATGTCATGAAGCACGTCGACGAGGACCGCAAGATGCTCATCCAGGCCGTCATCGTTCGGTTCGTCCCCCTTCCCTCCCCTCTCGCACTCGGTTCGTGTCGCTGATGAGTCCGAGTAGGATCATGAAGTCGCGCAAGACGATGAAGCACCAGCCCCTCATCCAAGAGGCCATCACGCAGTTGTCGAGTCGGTTCAACCCCAAGGTCTCCGACGTCAAGAAGGCCATCGACCAGCTGCTAGACAAGGAGTACCTCGAGCGCGTCGAGGGTCAACGGGATCTCTTTTCCTGTGCGTTCCTTCCCTCGCTTCTTCCTTCCTGGCTGGTACTGACGATTTCCTTGCAGACTTGGCATAGAGCTCTCTCTCTACCCCGCTCGCGTCGTCGTCTCCCCCTTCCTTTGCATCAACTCTCTTCGCATCCCCCCCCCTTTCGTGCTCCTCCCCAGCCCGGTTTTTCACCCCCCCTTTGGGCTACTGGCTCGGACTGAATTCCCCCCTTTGTATACGACGAATACCACCAGACTCTGAGTTTTAACCGAATCGAGAGAGCGAGGTCGGAGAGACGAGGAGATTTGGCTGTTGGCCCCCCCCCCCCCCCCCCCCCCCCCCCCCCCTTCTCCCCCCCCCCCCCCCCCGCCTCCGCCGCCCCCCCCCCCCCCGCCCTCCTCAGTCGCCCTCGATCTTCCCCGCTTGCACTCGAGCTCAGACGCTCCTCCACCCAGCACCAGCTCACCTTCCTCGCCAGCCCAGCGCTCCCTTTGGATACTCCACGGTCACCGCAGATTGATTCCTCACGTGGTTCGCTACCCACTCTCTGATTGAGTTGACTCTTTCCATGGCTGGTGCGCAACTCTTTCCCTTTATCCCCCTAACCGTATCTCCTCGGAGACCCCAGTTGCTCCTCTGGAGCAGCCACCCGCCACTCGCTGACGCTCTCGCCTTGTTGATCCTCGATGACAGCTCCGCTCTATACGACCGACTCGGGACACCTTTGGCACGGTAAGCTAGCTTCAGGCTGGAGTGGGGGGTGGGCGCTGATAAGCTTTTGTGTGTGCGTAGCTGGACAGATCTTGCTGGCTTTTGTAGGACTGCCAGGTACGTTTGGGCGAGGAGGGGAAGGAGTGCGGAGACGAGGAGCTGATGAGCGGGCGCGGGCTGCTGCAGCACGAGGGAAGACGCACGTTTCTAGGAGCGTAGAGCGGTATCTTCGCTGGCTGGGCGTCAAGACGGAAGGTGAGCCTCCCCCTCGCTCACTACGAAGGGTGACACCCGCTTATCGCAACAACAGTCTTCTCCCTAGGCGACCACCGTCGACGCGTCCTAGGACCTTCTTCCAACTTACCGCCGGACTACTTTAACCCCGAGGAACGAGGGCCGGAGACGGAGGCGCTCAGGACGAGCGTCAAGGATAGCTTGGAGGCGGATGTGGAGAAGTTCTTCAGGGAGAATCGGGGGCAGGTCGCGATTTATGATGCGAACGTGAGTGCAGGACGAGGGGGATGTGCAGGAGGTGGGAGCTGATGAGTTGTTGGTTGGGGTTAGAACGGGACGAGGGCGGCGAGGAGGGAGATTCGAGCCAAGTTTGAGGCGCTGGGGATCAATGTCTTCTTCATTGGTGAGCTCAGTGCGTGCGAGGAGGGATGGGGAGGTGCTGATGGAGCGCGCAGAGAACATCTGCGATCGGGAGGACATTGTCGAGGCCAACATTCGTTCCGTCAAGATCAGCTCTCCCGATGTCCGTCGCTTCGTTCGATTCCCAGGAGGGAGGCACTGATGCTTGAGATGCAGTACAAGGGCTGGGATCCGGATGAAGCCGTCAAGTCCTACCTCGCGCGGATCAACGAGCACAAGAAGACGTACGAGACGATCGACACGAGCGCCGGACCTTTCGTCAAGATCTACAATGGTGCGTGGCTCGCTTCCTCTCCGAACTGCTCAGCAAGCTTATGCTTGCGCACTTGAACAGTCGGAGAACGTCTCGTCATCAACAATATTCAAGGCTACCTCCAATCGCGAATCGTCTTCTACCTCATGAACGTCCACCACAAGAAGCGCACAATTTGGTTCGCTCGCGTGCGTTCGCTCCTCTCTCCGTCGCTCCTCCAAGCTGATCTCCAACCCCCAGTCCGGCCAATCCCTCATCGAGCACTCGTCCAAAGCCGACTCGGACCTCTCCCCTCAAGGCGTCGAGTACGCCGAGAAGCTCAAGGACTTTATCGTCTCCAAGCGTCGCGAGCTTCATGAGGAGCGCATTCTCAACGGGGAGAACGCTTCAGAGCGTCGTCTAACCGTACGTCCTTCTTCTAAGCCTCCCCCTCTCCCGCTCACCCTTTACGCAGATCTGGACTTCGGCCCGACGACGCTGTCTCAGCACTTGTCGACCCTTTGCGGAACTGGGGTACAAGGTCGTCGAACGGCAACAAATGTACGAGCTCAACCCTGGGATCATCGACGGCTTGACGCCCGAGGAGATTCGTCAGAGGTACCCGGAGGAAGTGGCGATTTCGGAGAGGGATCCCTATAGCCATCGGTACCCGCGAGGGGAGAGCTACCATGATCTTAGTGTTCGGTGAGTCCTTTCCCTGTTGGTGAGGAGGGAAGGCGCTGATCCAAGAGCAGGTTGGAGCCGGTCATTCTGGAGCTCGAGAGGGAGCCGGCGGACGTCCTCCTCATCGCGCATGCTTCCGTCATTCGATGCTTGATGGCATATCTTCAGGTGCGTGCGACTTTGGCTCGAGACTGCGGCGGGCGAGTCGCTGACCACTTGACGCGCAGGGACTCACGCCGCAGGAAATCCCGAACGTTGAGCTGCGTCGCGGAGACGTTGTGCAAGTCACGCCCAGTGCCTGTGAGTTGTTCTTTCTCGCTTCTCCCTGGGGACGTCGCTGATGCTCTCGCAGACGGCGTCACTTGCAGGACTCACTTCGCGTGGCAATGAGGGGGTGTTGGGTTTGGTTTGTAAATACGCAAATCTTCTGTACCCCACTGCTCGTTCCGCTCCCTACGCTGCTCGCGGGGTCTGACGCTGCATTGAAGCTGCGTTGTGCAGTACTCGAGGGTACTGTCCTTTCTCTCGCTCGGCTCGTCGGCTCCCCAGCTCCCTTCCCTGCTTCTGATCTGCTCTTCCTGCGCTTTTGTCTCCTTCGCAGACGCCCCAATGGATCGACTGCTCTTCGCACGGCGCTTTCGACCTTCTCGCAGACGAGCGATCTCTCCCATTGGCGGACGTGGTCCTTTGGCGACTTTTGCGTCGCTCTCTCGAAAGCCCATGCATGATTCCCAAGATCTTCCAAAAGCTTTCCAGCTCGCTCTACCTAAACTTCTTCTCCAAGGCGATCCACTCCCCGGGCCCCGTCTCCCCTCCGGGCTCAACAATTCCCAATTCCTTCGCGCGCATCGAGTAAGCCTTGAAATCGTTCACGTCTCCGTCTTTGAAGACCTCAGGACTGCCTTCCTTCAGCTGTGCGCTGACTTTCGAGCACAATGGGCGAGGAAGGCCAGCAGCGAGGCGTTTTCGAAGGATGGCGACGAGGGGGACAAAGGCGGGAGGAGTTGCGACAGCTGGAACGACGGGCGGATCGGTTCCCTGGGTCCAAAGGTAAGTAGCGTTCTGAAGTCTGAGGGCGGAGTACGTACGAGATCGCCCGCCTGATTGACCTTGAGCTGGATCCATTCCGACTTGGGCGTCGACGTCTTCCCCGACCCCAGCGTGACGATCCTGAGCTTCTCCGCCTCCTTCACGTAGTCGCTAATGCTCGAGTAGAGTCCTGGATTCGCCTTCTGAACGGTCTCGTCGACGACCGAGCGAAGGGGTCTTTCGACGCGCTTCCGGTGCAACTCTTCGACAGCGGCGACGAGGGGGAGGAACTTGGGTGGGATGAGCGCCGAAGTGGAGAGAGCTGGGTTGGAGGTGGAGATTAGAGGAGGAGGAGTGGGTTTCGAGGAGGAAGGAGGCGTCTGCGCCGTCTGCAGGGCACCGAGAAAGTTCAGTCCTCGTTGGAAGCAAGCAAGTAGGAAGTCAACGTACCTTTGCGAGCGACACGGGGACTGCCGCCTGAGGAACTGTCAGATTATTTGTCGAATGCGAAGCTGCAACGGATCCAGAAGTGAGCCAGCAGCCAGAGGGACAAGCGCGATCTGGCGCACCAGGTGGCTTCGCACGAGCACCACTCGTTCCGACGGTGGGTTTCTTGATCTCGACCCTTGCCGCTGGAAAGGGAGAGAGTCAGTTCGTAAAAACATCTCCTAACCCAGACGAACCATCTACGATAGCACCACACGGATCCTCCCCTTCGAAGCGCTCCGCGAACCGGACCTCCGGAAGTTTGAGCTCGGCAGGCCGCTGAGCAACGTTGGGCGATGTTCTCAGCCAGTAGATCTTGCGCTTGAGATGTTCTTCAAGACCATGTATCGTGTCGGAATACCCTCCGTCGTGCGTGCCTCCGAGGAGGAGGTAGTTAGCGGCGTGGATGTGGAATTCGAGATGATCTGCGAGGTGCAAAGGTGAGTGGGGAGTTGTACGAGCGAGAGAAAGCGCTGACTTTTGAGGCCTCATCAGCAGACTGGGAAGCTGAGCCAGTGTCGAGGATGGACATGGCCAAGGGGGAGCTGTTGAAGCTTCGCACGAACGACTGCAACTCGCCACCGAACTTGTCGTCCTTCGAGAGATACTGGCGCAGACCAGCTTGGTTCCTGTGAAGAAAGAGAAGTCAGCTTCGGATCGCACGTTTTCACTGTAATCAACGCACCAGAACATTGAGGCAAAGATGCGAGGAGGAGGTGACCCGGGTCCCTCTTTCTCCGCGACCCAGGTGCGAACGTGGTTGTGAAGCTGTATCGCTGCGTTTTGACCTCCATCTTTCGCCGTGAAGAAAGACATCTTGAACTGCGCGACGCGAACTTGGAAGCTCAGCACCCCTCCTCCGCGAGCACGCACGACAACTCACGAAGTCTGCGTCTCCATCCAGAAGCACAACAGCGCGAGAAGGAGGACGCATACTCTTTGGCTCGGAATCGACGAGCCTCCCATCCATCTTCGGCAAAATCACCGCACTCTCCTGTGGACGAGCAGTCAGCGCCCCGAGCCACCGCTGAGTCCCTCCCCTCTAACGCACCGGCTTCGCTCGCGCAGACTTCTTGATCGACTTGGGCACTTCGACGATTGTGGTCCTCGAGTCAGCTTCCGCGACAGCGAGCTCCACGACAGACTTCTGCAGAGGAACGTCCGTTCAGCTCCACTCGCACCCACTCCCTCAAGGAACGACTCACCGAGGCCTTCCCCTTCCCTACTACCAGCTTACTCTCCGCCTTCCCTTTTCCTCCCTTCTTCTCCTCCCCAACGCCTTGCTTCTTGACCGAAACGACCTCCTTTCGGCGCTGGACACCGGCTCCAGCAGCTTTGGCAACGACCTTCGGAGGAACTCCCTTGGCAGATGCCGCCTTGGACCAAGTTGAGAAGACGACTTTGAGGATCCTCATTCGAGCGAGGAAGCGTGCGTAAAGAGAGACGGAAGGAACAGCAGCAAGCATTTGACGCGTCGCGGAACTTCCGCGGAGTCCGGCGCCACTCGCTCCTTTTCCCAAGATCCTCTCCAGGTCTCCCTGGGTCGGCCGTTCGACCAGCGGCAAAACGTTGGATTAAAAAGGGCAAAATCAAGCACCGAACAAACAACCCCCTCACCCCCTCCCACAAAGCCTATTGACCCTCGCAACCTTCGCGAACTCGCCCACGACGATCCACAGGCCTTCATCGACCCTCTGAATCTCCAAACACTCCAAATTCGACAACCTCCTCCCCCACACATAACTCGCCGCGCCGACCACAAAGGGGTCTATCCCGCGCGACCCGAGGGAGAGGGAGGAGAGGGAGGGGAGAAGAAGTGGGAGGGAGGAGGGGAGGGGACGGAGGGAGAGGAGTGGGAGGAGGAGGGGGTTGAAGGAGATTGTGAGGGCGTGGGTGGTGAAGAGGTGCGCGAGCTTGGAGGGGAGGGAATCGGGGGAGTAGAGCCCTCGTGCGTTCGGTCAGCGAGGTTTGGGAGGAAGGAAGGGAGGGAGGACGAACGAGGGGAGTGGGTGGGAGAAATTGGGTCGGGTGAAGAAGCGTTGGAGGTGCTGGAGGATTGGCTGGCAGGAGGGAGGAGGTGGGAGCGAGGGAGGCTGAGGAGAGAGGTGCGGGAGCGGACGCGAGGGCTTGGATTTGGGCTTGTGCAGGCGGGGCTTGAAGTCGAGCGAGGCGGATCGGAATTGTGGAGAGGTCGGATTGGGAAGGGTGGGAGGAGTGGGAGAGTGAGCGAGGGGAAAGGCGGGAGAGTCGTGCGAAGAGATTGAGAGAGTGATTTCGTACGACAACGAATCGCGCCCTCCTTCGCTCCCTCCAAACTGAAATCCAAGTCCAACCCTAGTCGCGAGTCCCAGCAATCCCATACTCGCTTCCTCCGTCTTCCGATCCAGCTGCTTGAAACGCTTCCTGTCCCCACCGCTCTCCCCCTCACTCTCCTCCTCCATCCAAGGCGTCGCAGGTGTCCCCTCACTTTCCACCTTCCCCCAAAACGGCGTCCCAACCTCACTCGCCGGCGCACTACTCCCCGACCTCCCCCTCCTCGGCACAAACGGACTCGTCGCGACTTTCGCTGCGCGAGGCGTGCGTTTTCGCTTCTTGATAGTCGTAGGCGGTGGAAATGGCTGAGCTCGAGGAGGCGGAGAAATAGGTGGTGGAGAGTACGAGAGGGAGCGGGGAGGACCGAGAGAGTAGGAGAAGGGAGGGGGAGCGAACCAGGCCGCGAGAGGTTCTTCGAGGCCGAGTCGGGCTTGCCAGCGCGCGTACTCGGGTTGGAGAACGGAGAGGTCTGGTCGACGGCGGGGAGGGGTGCGGTAGGGGATTGCGGAGAAGAAGGGGGGCGTGGGCGCGGGAGGAGGGAGAGGTGGAGGAGAGGAAGGCGCGGGGTCGTGGAGGTGGAACGGGGCGGAGTAGGTGATTTGGAAGAGGGATCCGTTCTTTTCGGCTCGTACGGTAAACCTGCGTGGTCGGGGATTAGAGGGGAGGAAGCTTGAAGAGGGAAAGGGGACGAACGGGCAGTACTCGAGTGGTCGAGGCAGAGACTTTGGAGTCTTGGAAGGAGGCTTCTTTGAGCGCGAGCAGATCAAGTGCATGTACTTTCCCGTCTTGTGCTGTGAGATGAGAAGCCTGCTCGGAGGGTCTTGGGCAGCTGCGATCGCGCGGGTTTGCTCGAGGAATTCGCTGAGGGATGAGAAGGTGGTGCCTACTGGGTGGTACCCGTTGCTCGGTTGTGGTTGTGGGTCGTCCAGTGCTCCAGTTCTTGCTCTTTGGAGCGAATGCGAGACGTGGCTGGCAGGAGAGAGTCAAGAGGGAGATCAGTTCAAGAGGTTGTGAGGGAGGGATATCTCCAGCACTGGCCGCCTGCGCTGAGCGAGTCGAGTCGAGGAATCCAAGTCCATCGTCGAAGGAGTCGTTCAAGCCAGTTCGAGAGCTCTCGAAGCCTGTCGAAAGGAGCCTCAGTGGGGTCGTGGAAGAGAGCGGAGGGCAGCGAGCGAGCGAGCGAGCGACCACTTCCGCACCAAGTCGAGCTCCGAGTGACTTTGCGCCTTCTACTCGTTCTGAAAGGCTGAGCGCTGAGCGAGTTTGACACAGGAGAGAGAACGACGAGCAAACTCTCACTCTCCATGTACTTACTAACTCTGAATTAGAAAGTAAGCAAATTGCTGAACTCAATTTGGCAGACTGCTGGTGCAGCTCTTGCTCCTCAACGCTATCGTCGTCTTTCCCCCCTCGCGCCTTTCGACAGTCCTGGTCACTGTCCCCGCTCTCCCAACCCTTCGCCCACCCTCAATTTATGCAAGATAGCCTCAATGTCATTCTCAACCTCAACGTGAGTTCCTCGCCGATTTTTTTTTTCCGACTCGTGTGTGGGGCGGCCGCGGCGTATCGAGGGAGGGGAAACGAGTGGGATAGAGGCTGAAGGATCAGGAGAGCTGGCGTGATGGAGGCGTGGGTGTATGCATGCAGGTTGGGGAGGGAGCCAGCTGAGGAGGGAGGACTACAGTTCAGACGAGCAGGACTGGTTCGCGTCGGGATCTCGCCGGCTGATCTTCGAACGAGCTTCAAGGGGGTCTTGGAGGAGCAGTGGGAGCTGCCCTGCGCTGCAAGTGCGGCCGGAGGACCACCCAAGCAGCCACTCACCTGTCTCGAGTCAAACGAGCTCCTTTGCTGACCCTGCTCCCCTCCTACAGCACCCTACTAGTAGCCTCACACCTGAGCGCGAAACCAAAACCGGTAAAAACACGGACACCCACGACCTCAACAACAACAACAACACGAACCAACTCCCTCCTCTCGACTCTCTCGCCGCACTCTCCCTAAGCGACCCAACTCGGTCGCTCGCCTACTCGTACCCACCCGCACCGACGTACCCACCACTTACGCCGACGCTCCACTCGTCGCCGATCACGATCCTCTCGACGCCCGACAAGGGACGCGGAGTCTACGCCACGGCCGACCTGGCGCCCGGGACGCTGATCGACATCTCGCCGGTCTTGCTGCTCAGCAACGAGGAGTATTATGGAGGAGGAAAGGAGGGAGAGGGGAAGGGAGTCGAGGGGAGTGTGTTGAGGGGGTACGTCTTTACGTGGAGGGGCAAGGAGGGAGGAATGGCTTTGGCTCTTGGGATGGGTGAGTTCTTGTCGTGCTGGGGCTAGGGAGGAGGAGCTGACGGAGTGCGCGCGCAGGATCCCTCTTTAACCACTCCAAGAACCCCAACGTCTCGTTCGAGCTCAACCCTTCGACCTACACGATTCACTACCGCACCTTTAGCTCCATCTCCGCCGGCGACGAGCTCTGCATCTTTGTGCGTTATCCTGCCAATTCCGAAGCTCTGCTCCTGCTGACCCTTCGTGCAGTACGGCCACAAGACGCGCTTCGATACGGACGAGCCGGAGGAGGACGAGGAGGAAAGCGAGGACGAGGGAGGGCAGTGGGGTGGACTCGAGGGGATCGGTGCCGAGGTGGTCAAGAGGAAGGAGAAGAACAAGTGGGACAAGGAGATTGTCCCGTTCGAGAACCTCGAGTGGAACAAGGTCACGGCGCTCATCGACCCCGAGGATCAGCCTTTGACGACCTGTACGTTTTCCTCCCTCTTCCTCTCGCGTTTGCAAGCTGACAAAGGCGATCGATGCAGTCGACTGCTGGGTCATCGACATCCCCGCTCGCTACTCGCCCATCGCCTTCCAATTCGCCCGCACGCATGCTCCGAACGTCGAGATCCTTTCGCACGTCAAGCGCGTTCGCAAGTCGACTCGGTACACGGGAACGAGTGACGGAGACGCGCTCGTCTCGGTCCTCCTCTTCCCGCTGCATGCGGCGCCGTCGTCGTTCCCCGAGATCCTCGAAGACAGCGTCCTGTCGTTCCTCGACCCCAAGCCGTACGTCCTCCCCGTGCCCTCGACGATCGCGAGGACCGAGGCGCAGGGACGTGAGTGGGGCAAGGTCTGGCCGGTGCAGATGGTGCATATTCGGGAGGGACCCAAGGCGCTGCCGAGGGCCAAGGGGTGGGAGAGGGTCAAGAAGGCGTGGGTTCGTCGCGAGGGGGAGAGGGTATGGAAGGCGGCTTTGGATGCGCAGAAGCGCGGAGAGGTGCGCTCGCTTTCCCTTTCTCGCATGCTCGAGAGCTAACGAGTGCGGCTTTCGCAGCACCCCATCGCATGCCACGTCACCGACACTTTCAACCCCGCCGTTCACTCCCCCTCCTCCCTCCCCAAGACGCTCGTCCGCGCACACGATACCCGTCTCTCAACGCACAACATCCTCTCCCACGCTGCCGCCAACGCCATCGACGCCGTCGCGATCCTGGACCGACAAGGTCTTCGAGACCTCCCCCTCCTACCGACCCTCCCAGCGCCGTACCTCCTCACCGGTCAAACGGTCTTCATGAGTCATGAGCCCTGCCTCCTGTGCAGCATGAGCTTGTTGCATAGTCGGATCGCGCAACTGTATTACGTCAAGAGGAGTCCGGGAAGTGGAGGGTGTGGAAGCCTTTATAGCGTGCATGAGGATGGGGGCTTGAATCATCGGTTCGAGGTGTGGGAGTGGAAGGGGGAGGAGGGGGGGAAGGTTAGGATTGGGGAGGGGTTGGAGCTGTTGTTGGATCCGTAGAGGGAGGGAGGGAGGTGGGTATCGTATTCAATCAAAAGGGGAGTTTCTTATTCGCCGCTCGCGGTGGAACTGAAGGGCTGGGACTTGGGAGAGAGAGAGAAGGTTCGGCGCGTCAATCCTGCTCGAAACGAGTGGAGGATCTGGAGGGAGGAGGAGGGAGCGTCTCGGATTTGTAGCTTGTTGCCTAGATCGCGAACGCGCGCTCTCTCCCGGCGGGCGTGACCTTTCTTCTCGCTCCTCGCGTTCAACCAGCTACGGGCAAGGAAGGCCGAGCGACCTACCGCGCCGGACCGTCAGCAGCAGCAGCAGCAAACCCTTACGCCCGCCCACGCTCGCCCGCCATCCGCTTTCAAGGCTCGCTGGCGAATGTGGCTCTTTTCGTCTCGAAAGGAGAAGACGCCTTCCGCAGAGGCCGGTCCTCCCCTCGTCGTCGGTAGCGTAGGCGAGGTGCAGCGGGAACAAGTCGTGAAGGCTGAGGTCGAGGAGGAGGAGCAGGAATCGAGGAACGCTCGACGGAAGAGGAAGCAGCAGCTGGCGGTGAGTCCCTCGGTCCTTTGGCGCGAGTGGGAGGGTAGCTGATCCTGCGCTGCTCAGCGCTTGCAGTCTGTTGAGGCGCGTGTACCTGCTGAAGCGATCCACTCGGTCAGTGAGGATCATGGCTTGACTGCGCCGACGAGTGGAGTTCTGGTGCAGGTGCGTTGAGTGAGATGCTGGAGGAACCTTCACTGAGCCTTTCTTGCGCAGAACGAGAAACCGATCATCTCGCCGATGGACAGGAACTTCATCCGTACGGAGTCGACGAGCCGCTTGCGATCTCGCGTTGTCGTGCTTCTGGATGGGGATGCGGACTTTGTGAGTTGTTCCTGTCCAGCTCGTTCGAGGTGCAGAGTGCTGAACGCGGCTCTCCTTGTGCAGTTCAAGCTTTCCTTCCTTGGTTCGAAAGGTGGAGGTCGGAACGCAGCTATCGAGCTGCACAAGCGAGTTCGCGCCTGTGTCGCAGAGAAGGAGGGACCAGGAGCGCCTGATCCTCGTATCTTTGCTTCGATCTTCTGGTGCGCCGCTTCCAGCCGAGGCAGTATCAAGCTAACATCGCTCGCGCAGGAACCAAGCTGGGTTGCAGGGGTACCTCGCCTGGCACGACAAGTTTGGCGGCGAGCTGCAGTCGTTCGTGCGAAGCTTCAACAGCTCCCCCTTTGCCATGTCTATCCTCGACACTGGCCCAGCTTTGCAGTCTGCCGACGAGGCTCTCAAAAGTCACAAGTCAGCGCTTTCGCTCGCGCCGTCCGACTTCATGCTCACCTCCGTACCTCGCAGATCATCTTGAATTCCACATCTACGTCGCCGACTACCTCCTCCTTGGAGGCACGCACGATGGAGGGTACTCGGATACGCTGCATCGTCTGGACGAGCGGCTCAAGAGCAGAGTCCATTTCCTGAGGACGACGCCCTGCTTCGCAGCGCCTGATCTACCTCAAGCTTCCCGAGGTCGAGTTTGCGGGGCTGTTTGATGGGCGAGATCCTCGATACGGCTCTTCGAAGAATCACCATGCGGGTGCGTCTCGTGTGGGAGCGAAGTGGCGAGGAACTGACTTCCCTTCTTCAGTTGCGTCGACAAGCAGTGGTCAGGCTGTTGCTACTACCACAGCACCGAAGAGTGCTGTCTCTATCGGCAAGCAACCTGCGAGTGCGTCAGGTGCCCTTGTCTCCCGCTCGCTCGCTCGCTGACTCACAGTTTTGTTACAGCTGCGAACGCTGCGACATCCCCGGTACTCCCACCCAAGATCGTCAGTGCGCCGCTCGCGAAGGTGAGTTTCTGCGCTCCTCAATCGACCGAAAGCTGAGCTCATTCCTCCGCCCTCGCAGCCGACTGTCATCCCTCTCCCGACTTCCAAGGCATCTTCATCCTCCAAGGCATCTTCGTCCTCGGTAGCCAGTGCCGCATCGACAGTCGCTCTGCCCCCTCCGACTTCCATTCCGCCCAAGTTCCTTCCCCTCCTTGTCTCGACAAACCTCTCCGAGCGAACGTCGGCGGGACTGCGAAAGATGGATCCAAAGCTATATTCGGGCTTCGGTGGCTATGCGACGGAGGCGGAGAAGATTGGCATCGTCAAGCTGGGAGTTGGGACAGCGCTGGGATCCGAGTGGATTCAGCTTTCCACCTTGGGAACCGAGTGGATCAGGCTCGTCACCTCCAACGTCAGCGAGACACCCAAACCCGTGCGTACCAGTTGACGAGCGTTGCAACCGCGCTGAATTTTCGACGCAGGCTCTCACCTCGCAGGCCAGCTCAACATACGTCGTCATCCCTCCCGCTTTTCTCCCTCTCGTCAACATCCTCCGCACCTACCTCGCTACCCAGGTTTCTCGCCCGCTGTGCTCGAAAGTCGGTGACCAGCTCAAGCAGAGCAGCCCCAAGTTCTACAAGGAGTCAGGATTTGATGGATTCAAGGCGTAATCGGCGCGTGCGATGGAGTTGGGGATCATCGAGCGAGGAGGACCGGCGGCGGGAGCGGAGTGGATCGCTCTGACGGAGAGGGTTTGGAAGGGGTGAGCTTGGAGGCTTTCTGAGGGATGCTTGCTTTTTGCAATCTTTGCCTTTAAAGCTGCTGAGGGCGTGCAGAGGGAGGGAAGAGGACCAATCGTCGCCAACACCTCTACATCGCGAGAGTTGGCTCGCTAGCAAAGGCAAGCCTCTGCTCTGCTCTTCGCCATCAGCGATTCTCCCCCGCTCTAAATCCTCATAATCGTACGCGTAGATCCTCCAGTCGGCAAGAAGCCTGCGTGGAAAGACTGGAACCCTTCGCTTTCGCGCGAAAGCGGACTCCATCACTAGCGACTTCGCGGATCCATTCCTCTCCCCCTCCTCCCACTCCCGCGTACGCAAGATGGGGCTCGTCAAGGCCATCTTCTCGACTCGACCCAAGAAGCAGCCGTCTGTGGACGCTGGAGCTGCGTCTCTCGTCGGTGCTGCAGCCGCCGGAGAAGATGAGCGTGGGAGTGACGGGGCGACTTCGCTTGGGCAGGGCAGTGGCGGAGCGCTCGAACGCCACGGGGGAGAAGGGGAGGAGGAGTGTGTGCTCTTGGGTGCGCGGGAGCAGCAGGCGTCGGTGAGTCTTGGGCAGACGCGCACTCGCAAGGGGGAGCTGACTGGCGCTCGTGCAGTTTGTCGCGGAGTTCACGGGTTCTGGGGCTGATGGGATTCGTTCGCTTGTCGAGGGACTCAAGTTGAAGAACGATCCTGCTCGTGCGAATGGAGGTCCGGTGCAGGCGCAGGTGCGTTGGACGAGGGGTACCAAAGATGGTCGCTGACTGCTTCTCGCACAGGAGAGCGAGCTGAAAGTAACGCCAACGATGGAAGGGAGCTTTATCATCGACGAGTCGAAGAGTATGCGTCCTCCTTCTCGCGTTGTTGTGCTTCTGGACGGAGACGCCGATTTCGTGAGTTGTTTCGTGATTGAGCTCGCAAGGCGGGGTTACTGAAGCTCTCTCGCTTTGTGCAGTTCAAAATCTCGTTCCTCGGTTCGAAAGATGGAGGGCGGAACGCAGCTATCGAGCTGCACAAGCGAGTTCGCACATGGGTTGCCGAGAAGGAGGGACCTGGGTCGCCTGCTCCTCGCATCTTTGCGTCGATGTTCTGGTGCGTCGATTGGAGTGAGAACGTGCGTCACAAAGCTGACTTTATTCCTCCGCAGGAACCAAGCTGGTCTGCGCCAGTACCTCTCGAGGGACGACAAGTTTGGTGGCGAGTTGCAGCCCTTCGTGCGAAGCTTCAACAGTTCTCCCTTTTCCATGTCTATCCTCGACACGGGCTCAGCTTCCCAATCTGCCGACGAGGTGCTCAAGAGTCAGCGATTCTTCTCGAGCCGTCCAGACTCCATACTCACTTTTCGCACGTCGCAGATCACCTCGAATTCCACATCTACGCCGACGACTACCTTCTCCTCGGAGGTACCCACGACGGAGGGTATTCCGATACGCTTCATCGCCTCGAAGAGCGCCTCAAGAGGAAGGTCTACCTTTTGAGGACGACGCCTTGCCTCGCTCAACGCCTGGTCGATCTCAAGCTTCCGGAAGTCCGGTTCGCAGACCTGTTCGATGGACGAGATCCCAGGCGGAACTTCAGGAATCTTGCAGCTGGTCAGTCGCAATCTGTCGAGTCGAAACGAGCTCGACTGACTTTGGTTTCAAGCAGCGACGACAACCGCCACCGCGAACAGCGCTGTCAGCCAGGAAGCTTGGAGTTCGCTCGCCCACTGCTTCTCCCCCGCAGTCTCGCTAACCTTGATCTTTCATCGCAGCTTCGGAAGTTGCGTTTCCCGCAGTTTCGAACGGAAGGATCACTGCTCCGCTGGCGACGGTACGTTCTCCAAGCCGATGGGGAGCGTCCCGCTGATCTCTGTTCTCGCAGACGGCGACTCTATCCCCTTCATCTCAAGTTCCGCTCAAGTTCCAGCCCCTCGTCGCTCTCCTCATCGACCTTCGCCAGAAAGGCCGCACCAAGCCTCTTCGCTCGGCGGTCGGCGGGACTTTGCGAACTTCGAATCCGGAACTTTACTCGAGCTTTGGCGGCTACGCGATGGAGGCGGAGCAGCTGGGGATCGTCAGCCTGGGAACGGGAGGGACGTTGGGGTCGGAATGGATCGAGCTCAAGACCAACAACGTCAGGACGGCACCTCTTGTACGTATTTCTCGCAACGCTCGTCGCACCATTTCTGACGTCGAACGCAGGCGATCAATCCTTCGATTTCGCCGGCGTTCGTACTCCCTCCCGCCTTCGTCCCCCTCGTCAACATCCTCCGCGCGCACCTCGCTACCGAGCTTCCTCGCCCGCTGTGCTCGAAAGTCGGTGAGCAGCTCAAGCAAGGCTACCCGAGGATATACAAGGAGTCGGGACTCGAGGGATTCGAGGCGTACTCGACTCGGGCGAGGGATTTGGGGATCGTGGAGCTGGGAGGACCGGCGGCGGGGGCGGAGTGGATCGCTTTGACGGAGAGGTTTAGGAGGTGGTGAGGTTGACAGGTTTCTAAACGATGTGCTTGGATTGCACTGGGTTTGGTTGAGGATGGGAATCAGGAGCGAGAGTGTGGAGCGAGTCTAGCTCACATTCCTCGACTGGCACTCCTCGACTCTGCTCGATCCCGACCCCTTGCTCCAAGCTAATCGTCACCAAAACCCGGTTTCCCTTTCCCCCTCGATTGGCTCGCTCCACTGGGAGCGAGCGGACGACGTCGCGTTATAACGCCTTTGTTTACTTTTGGTACAGGTGGGTAAACAAAGAATACGTTGATTCCAGTCTTGCCTGCTGCTCCCGTTGCGACCTCTTTCGCGTCTACCCAAGCCCAGCTCAGCAGTACTCGCACCTCACTCCAACTCCAGCAATCTCCTCTCCTTAACGCGCTCAACTTCGCCTCTCCTCTCCGGCCCTGACCAACCCCCCCTCCTCTCCGCCATGGCCTCCAACCTCGAAGCCAGGCTCTCGGCCGCCTCGACCTTCCTCCTCCAGTCCCCACCAGGCGAAGGTACGCCCTTCGAATCCTCCCACACGCCGTACTAACCCGCTCGAACCGCAGTGGACGACTGCTTCAACGACGTGCGCGCGATCGTAGGAGACGACGCGGCGCTCGAGGTGGGGATCCTCCCCGCGTTGGAGAGGTACAACGAGGAGCAGTTTGTGCTCGTGGAGCTTGGAGGGAAGCATGTGCGTTTCTCGCTGGGCTGTGCGGGTGGAGGGAGGGAGCTGATGGGGAGGTGAGCAGGTGCTCATTACTGAGGCGAGCAAGCTGGGAGAGGGACGGCATGTTGAGCCGAGAAGTGGGGTCTCGTTTGCTTTTGATCATATTCGGGTGGTGAGTCGCTTGCTCCTTGCTTGGAGCTGAGCGCAGCTGACCCCAAGAGCAGGCGGCTTCGGATCCTGAGCCCATCACCACCGACCCAGAGACGGAGGCTTTGCGGTACGTGCCCCCTCCCACCAGAGGAGCAGAGCAGCACTAAGACCCAGCGCAGATCCGAGCTAGACAAGATCTTTGCGCCGTACGTCGCCAACCACTACAGCGAAGGAACCTGCGCCGTCTACGCGCTCAAGGACCCGGCGTTCCCGACCCCTCAAGCGGTCGTTGTGGAGGAAGCTGCTCCCGAAGTCGTAGAGGAGGCTGTTTCCGAGGTTGTGGAGGAGGAGAAGGTAGAGGAGGAGGAGGAGGAGAAGAGAGAGGAGGAGAAGGCGGAGATGGAGGTGGACGAGGCGGCTGTTGTCGAGGGTCAGGAGCCTTCGGCGGCGGCCGAGGAAGAGGCGGTGAAGCCCGTCGTCGCCGAGGAGGCGGAAGACACTACTCCCTCTCCTGCCCCAGAACCTACCCGCGCAGCACCCGCCCTCCCTCCGCCCGTCCAATCTCGCATCTTTGGCCTCTACCTCGTCGGAAACAAGTACAACCCTTCGAACTACTGGTGCGTCCTCCTCCCTCTCTCCTCCCTCTTCCTAGCGAACGAAAGTACGCAGGACCGGTCGCTGGCGATCAGTCTACAAGGTCGACTACGCCGCCGGCACTCTCTCCGGAACGACCTCGATCGCAGTCCACTACTACGAGCAAGGTGCGTCGCCCTCCTCCCCACCTCTTCCTCACTAACACGCCCTGGCAGGAAACGTCCAACTTTCCACCACCCTCACCTCCACCGTCCCCCTCCCCAGCAACCCCTCTGCACCCTCCATCATCGCCCTCCTCAAGCTCTTCGAATCCGCCGCGCAGAACAAGGTCGCTGAAGCTTATGCGAACCTTGCGGAGGAAGGGTTTAGGGGATTGAGGAGGGCACTGCCCAAGACGAGGAGCAAGTTGGATTGGGCAAAGATTGCGAGCTACAAGTTGGGGAATGAGCTGGGGGGTGCCGTCCCGGCGGAGGTTTGAGGGAGGAGGAGTTTGCAAGGCAGTCTTTGGGGTTTGTTCTTTTGCTGCTGTCGGGCTCGTAGGCGGCTGCTCGTCGAGCGAGGAGGACTGCAATCTCCGCCCGCTCCTCCGCACGTCCGCGGCCGGAAGCTGCTTCTCCTACTCTTCGATCCCAGGTCGCTTGCCTCTTCAACGCGCTTCACAGAATGGCGAGCTACCCTCAGCGCACCTCTCCTACCGCCCGAATCGTGTACAAGACCGTCAACAAGCACGACCTCCATCTCGAAATCTGGCTCCCCACTTCGGCCGCTGAACCCGTCCCCATCGTAGGCTGGCTAAAAGGGAGGCGGTACGCTCTTCCACCCCTTGCTCGAACCGCTGCTGATCCATCACACAGGGTTCTTCGACGGCGCAGCGGGAGATTGTAGTGATGCCAACTTGCTCCCCATCCTCGCGCGAGGTGGGGGGGGGGGGGACCTCTCTCTTCTTTGGGTGGGGAAGAGCGCTGATGGGATCCAGGCTGGGCGTTCGTCTCGTTTGAATATAGGTTGATTCCGCCGGTTTCTCTCGCTGAGATCCTGCAGGACGTTCGCGACGCGTGCGCGTTCGCGCAAGATGGTCGACTGGACGCTGCGCTCGGAGGAGGGAAGGTGGAGGGAAGGAAGTTTGTTCTCTCGGGCGCTAGCGCCGGTACGTGTCCTCTCTTTCCTCGTTCGGAGCTGGGCTGATATAGGTGTAAAGGAGGAACTCTCGCTCTCCTCGCAGGCCTCTCCCTCTCCCCACCTCCTTGCGCCATCTCGGCGCTGTACCCCGCGGCAGATATCACTCACCCATTCTACACCGCCCCCGTCTCGTTTCCGTCTCGAATCGAGTGGGAGAAAGTTCGGGGGTACTTTGAGAGGGAGGGAGAGGTCGTGAGCCGCAGTCCTGCGAAAGTGGATTTCGCGACCATGGTGGCGAGGGGGAGGACCGAGGCTTGTTTCTGGGCTGTCCAGGTGCGTCAATTTGGATCTGTTCCTGGGGGGAGGAAGCTGAGGATGAGTGCAGGAGGGCAAAGTTTCGGAAATCGCGACGCGGACGACGGGTCCGGAGGAACTCAAGGCTTACGTCGCTAGGACGCATGTCTCCCCTTCTTCCCCACCTACGGTCATCGTGCACGGAACGGTGGATCGAATGGTCCCGATTCAGACGAGCGAGGAAATCGTTGTCGTTCTTCGTGAGGCGGGGGTGGAGAGCAAGTTGATTAGGGTCGAGGGGGCGGATCATGGGTTTGATCTGGTGCCGGGGGTGCTGGAGGATGTGAGGAAGAGGGAGGCGTTTGAGGAGGCGAATGCGTTTGTTGCGAGGATGTTGTGCAAGTTGTGAGGGGGTTGCGGAATGAGACGAGGGGTTTCGCAGGGCATTCATGGGCGCGAGGAGCGAAGAAACGGCCCGCACGTCGGAGCGAGTAGGAGAGCAGGAGTATCGAGAGCCCTCTTCCCGCCTCGCACACCGCAGACAAACACGATTCCATCCCTCCCACCAGTACTCCCGGCGCCTCCCTACTTTGTCGCCAATCCAGTCGCCACGAGCAGCAAGAGCGTCACGCTGAGCGCCTTGGGCGGAGTCTGCGTCAACCCCCAGATGGTGAACGCGTGCATGCTCGACTGAACGACGAGGGTCGCCCAATCCAGTGGCGTGAAGTTGGCCGTCTTGGCGAGACGGAGGTAGTTGAGTCCTGTTTCACACGGTAAGCTTGGTCTTTGGCGGGAGAGAGGGGGACGCACCGAAGATGGCGTAACCGAAACATCCCTGGTACCAGCCTGCGAGCGCGGTCGTGGCAGCGACTCCGCTGAGGTGAGGAGCAAGCTGCGAGGAGAGGAGCGTTCAGAGTCAGCTCCCTTCCTCCTCGTCCACTCTCCCCTGTACTCCCCCCTACACTACCCCCCTCTCCCTCCTAGCCCAGCCCTCTCTCCCTCTCAGCCCAGCTCCAGCTCCAGTGCGTATCCAAGGAGAGGAGGACGCACCTCCTTGAGGCCCATCTGCAGATGCCCGAACGAAGTGAGAAGAGCGATCACGCCGGCGATCTGGAGGGGCTTGGAAGTAGTCATCGCTGTAGCTGGTGAGTTGGCGAGGCGACGGGAGGAGGGAGAGCTAGAGTAGTGCGGGGAGCCCGCTCCAGCCTACTAGTAGCCGTCGAGCCGGTCCACTTCAGGGGCGGTCGACGAGCTTGAGTCTGCTCGGAGAGCTGCTCAGAGTAGCTCGTAAAGCAGAAGAAAGTAGCTTCGTAGCCCAGCCAGCACAAGTCCTGGAAAGAGCGAAGGAGCGGAGACTCGGCGGACGAAAGTAATCAGAGTTGGCTGAGCAGTCTCGCTCCTTTCCCTCCTACCACACCTCGTCGCACCAGGCCCGCCAGACCAGCCAACGAGATGTGTATAATCTTCTGGAGCCAATCTGTGGATCGCTACTCGCTGTACGCCGCACCCAGACCTGCCGCGTCCCCAGCTAACCCCACACTCACCCCCAGGGTCCTGGCGGCCAACCGCGACGAGTTCCTCCACCGCCCAGCCACTCCAGCAGCGTGGCACGCCTTCACTCTCCCCCTCTCCACCCACTCCTCCACTCCCAGCGGAACTCATCGCACCCTCTCCGGCCTGGACCTTGCCGGAGGCACCTGGCTCGGCGTCTCCCTCCCGCCTCCATCGCCCTCCGCGCCGCGCCTACGCTTCGGAACCCTCACCAACTACACCGAGATGATCGTGCCTTCCGACCGACCTACGCGCGGGAACCTCGTCAAGGACTTTCTCGTCGGAGACGCGTCTTTAGAGAGCTATTTGGCTGGAGTGGAGCGGACGAAGGAGCTTTATGCGGGGTTCAATCTGCTGCTGGGTGAGGTGGATGCTGCTGGGGAGTTTAGGATGGGCTATGCGTCGAATAGGGAGAAGGAGGGAGCCGAGGCGCGTGTCTTGCCCGTCGTGCGGGAGGCAGCAGTCGCGGGCTTGTCGAATGACACGCTGGGAGAACCGGGGTTGAGGGAGAAGGAGTGGCCGAAAGTGCAGAGTGGGTGTGCTGCATTTGAGGCGGCGACGTCGGAAGCGGCGGAGGAGGAGCAGCTCGTCGAGGGTCTTTGGAGTGTCCTCAGGTACGTCCTCGCTCCGCTCTTTCTCCATCCTAGCTAACAAGGCCACCGCAGTACCGCCAACTCCGTCCCAATAACCCACCGCTCCTTCCTCCGCCACACCGTCCTCGTTCGACCCACCTTCCTAGATCCCACAGCCCCCTTCCCCGCCATCCACCCTCCCTTTCCCTCTCCCTCATCATTCCCCTCCTCTCCAGCACCCTCTTCGCTACCTCCTCCAGAAGATATCCAAAGGGAAGGAACAAACGACGGACATTGGTACGCGACGCGCGTGCAGACGGTCCTCCTCGTGGAGAGGGAGTGCGAGGGGAGAGTGAGGGTCGTGATGCGGGAACGGGACGCATATGTGCTGGATGAGGAGACGGGGAAGCCGAGTTGGAGTGGGGAGGAACGACGGTTCGAGTTTGGGGTGTAGGGTTTCGCGGGATGAAGGAAGATGGGGATTGTCGCTCGCTGCCGAAGCTGCTCCGCCTCTTTTGCTTTTTTCCCTGCTTGATTACCTCGACACTAAACAGTGTGACTCTCAACGCCGCCGAGCTCGCAGTCAGCGCAGCGAGCGACGTGAGAGCTGTGATCTCTTCATAACTTCCAGTACAACACGCTACGACCTCGCAAACTTGCTCCTCCCTCTAATCTGGTGCCCATACCTCCGAAACACAAACGGGATCGGCGCAAGGAGGCACGAAAAGCCCGCAAACAAGCTCGTCGCTCCCTGCACCGTCAACGCCTCGTACTGCGGAACCCGTCAGTTTTCGCTCGTTGGGGAGCGGAGGACGGAGGCGGACCATCTGGAGGGAGAAGAGGGGGAAGATCCCGCCGAAGAGAGCGCGACTGGCCATTCCTGCTGCGAGGGCCGAGGCGGCGAAAGGGCCGTAGACGTCCACGAGATCTTTGGAATTTGTTAGCGAGGAGATGGGAGGAGGTCTGGGGATTCGCGTACATGGGACCTGTGGAGCAGGGTCAGCTTCGCACGTTCTCAAAGCGAGCGAAGTACGTACGAAGGCTGTGAAGATGCAGAAGATGGAGAGACCAAAGATCCCTTGGGTGACGACGGGGACTATCCAGTGAACTTGAACAAACGGCGCTGTCCAAGCGAAGGCGAAGAGGGATCTGCGACGAACCGTGAGTTTCGGCACTCTCGCTGAGGGAGTCGGGCGGAAACGCACAGAGGAGTGGCGATGGCAGCGACGTACGCCAGCCCCAACCGGTGTTCCGGAGCCGTCGTTTGCCCATGAACAGTAGCTTTGTGGTATATTCGATCTGCGAAGCTCGCATCAGCACCGTTCTGGTCGCTCTTCCTGTTCTCGCTCACCTCCGACGGTTGCGAGAAGAGCTGCCGCGATGATGAAGCCCAGTCCGAGCGAGATGAAGGTCAGCCCGTACGAAGTCTCGTCGAAGCCTCGTATGGTCTTGTACACGACTTGGAAAGACTGGAAACAAGAATACAGGACTCCATCTACCCCAACGAGGAGTCAGTCATCAGCCCAGCTTGCACAGCGGGCGAGGACTCACAGAGGAAGGAGAGGTAGATGGAGACGAGAGTGACGACTGGTTCTGTGAGGCTGGAGTCAGCTAAGTCCTTGTGGATAGCGACGAGAACACACCTGTGAAGAGGAACACGATCGGTCGAGCGAGGGCGACCTTGTAGACTCCCAGAAAGGTCGCTGCGCTCAAACGTGGTGGCGCGTTCCCGGCTTTGGCGATACGGTTTTTGAGGAGTGTAGGTCCATGAGTCTCGGGGCAGAGCGCGACAAGGATGCTGATCATTGTGTTGAAGAGGGCCATGACGCGGAAGTTCCACCTGTCGGGTTCGGAGGTCAGCGAGGTCCAAAGATCGCAGGAAAGGGACGCACCGGAATCCGGCGTGAACTTGGATGAAGGAAGAGCACAGGGGACCAAGGGCAGGACCCCCGAACGCCATGAAAGCGTACGGAACGGTGTAGCGAGTCCGATTTAACGGTGTCGTGATGTCGCCAACGGACGCTGGTGCGCAGAGTTAGCGCGACAGTTGCAGCGGAGCAGAGAACCGCGAACCGGGCACGTTGTTGATTCCTGAAGCGCCAAAGAACCCCATCAGGAAGCGAGAGATGAGGAGCAGAGGAGCATTGTTCGCTTCGGAGGCGATCCAGGAGAAGACTGCGAAGGAGGGTTAGCAGCGAAGCGGGGAGGAGGATCCGCACGAACTGGTATAGGCGACGCCACACACAAGGTACACTGGTCTTCGTCCAAAGAGCTCCGAGGAAGGACCCATTACCAGCGGTCCACCTGCGAAGCCGAGTCTGCAACAAGGTCAGCTCGCTCGGGGTGCTTTTTGAGGAGGTAGCTTGCACGCAGAGTGACACGCCTAGGATTGCGACCTCTTGGGATACTCTAAACTCCTCCATGACCGTCGGAATGCTGGTGACCTGCCAACGAAGTCGTCAGCCGCCCCCTCCCGACCGAGCATTCCGGGAAAGACGCACGTAGGCTGTGGAAGCGTAAGTCAGGGAGAGCACCTGGATGCACATGATCACGTCAAAGACGACCTTCTTCCGTACTGGCCAGTTGCGAGGATCTGCTGGAACCGTCAGCTCCCACACCGCGACGAGAAAGCGGCCCAACTCACTCTCCCAATCGTCCGCCTCGAGCGTCGCTGGATGATGATGCGTCACCGGTGGAGGCTTCCCATCCTCCTCCTTCTCTAACCGCTCCTCACCCTTCCGCCCCTCGAGCTGGTTCTCGAGGTCCTCGTCCATCCCCAAGCAGACATTGTCGCTCGAAGCCCGCCGTTCCGGCAAAGTTGATGCGCGAGAGGTCAGGGTGGATGGTGCTGGCGTGGCTGGGGAATGCGGGCGCGCCATCTGTGGACGGAGGCCTCGAGGAGCAGGAGCAAGGAGGAGCTCCGCACAGTCATCCCCGCAGACCGGGGGGTCGGGCTGCCGGACGGGCTTTAGATTCGGCAGGGGCGGCATGAGAAGCCTCGCAGCCCGAGAGAGCAGCAGATCAGAAAGCTGAACGTGAAGCCTTGGATCACGAGCCGGGACAGGTTGGTAAATGAAGGAGCCGAGGAGGCGGAGGAGGGTAGGAGCGAGGTCGATGTCCGCGGACTCGAGATCTCGAAGCAGAGCACTCAGGCTGGTGCCGAGTCTCGGATCCCCCGAGCAGCAGTGTACGCCGAAAGGAAGAAGCAGAGCGGGGAGACAGGTGGATTTAACGAAATTGTGGGTATAAGGGAGCGACCACGCCGTCGATCCAGCTCCGAGCCTCGCCGTGCGAGGTGAGAGAACCGCGAAGCAAGGTCGCAAAGCCGGCGAGCAGAATCTCAGACGTGCTCAAGGAGGGATCGCAATCGTGTAGAGTACTGGAGCCTTCCCGAAGACCACACCCACTGACGCGCCCGCTCGCCACGTCCCCAGTCTAAAACCAGAGCAGTTCCCATCGTCCCCAGCCCGCCACCTCCAAGCTTCCATGCATCGTCCAGCCTTACAACAATACATTCTTCTATGCCGCAAACCCTCCCCAAACGCTCTGGTCAAACTTCTCCACGTGAGTAGGGTCATCCTGCGCCCGCACATATCAGCTCCCTCTCCCAGCTCCAGTCTCCCAAACTCACTCGATACAGAGCCTGCCATCCCGTGAACCCATCCCTCAGCACAAGCACCTCCTGCTTCTTCGGTGCTCCCTCCGCTGCGGCATAAGGGTTGGGAGAGAAGGCCGCGGCGGAAGCGGCGGTGGGAAGCTCGTTGGTGGGAGGTGAAGGGGCGGCGGTAGGAGGGGTTTGGCGAGCGAGCTCTTCGGCGTAGATGCGGGCTGCTTTGGGGCCGCGAACCTCTGCAAAGAGGGAGGGTGAGCACGCAATCGGCTGAGGAACGGCGAGCACGGACGGCTAAGGGCGCAGTGGAAGACCACGACGGGGACTGTGGAGGATCGTGGATTAGCTAGGCTGTCTCCGGATAGCTGGGAAAGGACGTACCATCTCGCAGGTCCTTGACTAGGTCCTGAACGCTCTCCTCAGTCCTCTCCTCCGAGGGCGCGTTGATGGCTCCAGTTCTGCAGCACCGGTCAGCGCCCTCCTTGCACCCACGTTCGCACCCCTCACATGTTGCCTCCCACGAAATCCTGGTCTTCATACGAGAGAGTGAGCTCCGTCTGCGTCTGGCGCGCTGGCGAGGAGAGACGCACCTCGCACGTCGACTACGGCAATATCGCGCCCCATAACAGCACCCTGCTTGATCAGACCCGATAGCTCAGTGTGGTCTATGAAGCGGTAGGCCATTCTAAGAGCTCGCGACGTTGTGGCGACGGGGGCGAAACAAGAGGGAGAGCTCGCCCAGAGCTCCTTTCTCCCTGGCCACAACGCTAACTCTCCGCTCAACAACCTCAGTTCCAACCGAAAGCTCTGGAAGAGCGCGGAGGCGAGTGCGAGCTGACCTCCCGGGCACCAGGCGCGGTGGGACCTTCGCCAAGTGCCCACGGCACGCAGCGCCCGTCAGGAACGAGCACTGCCAGGGTCGCCAGCGGCCAGGAACTCAGCTTCGGAACCTCTGCGTGGTGGCTGCTACACGTCGAGCTGCTCGTTACCGAAGGAGCGGGCCTTTGCCGTCGTGCTGGAGGCGTCGCATCGTCATGAGTTCCCTTTCTTCTCCTCGAGGGCTTTGGGTTCGACTGTCCTGCTGCTCGGCTACTGCGTGTCGATTTGCTTCTACTGCTCGGGAAGCTACCTTCGATGCTACCTTACCCTGCTCTGGCATCTGGGCTTCCAACCAGGCGCAGCAATCGCCAGCTCCCATATCCCAGCAGCGAGCCAGCGATTGCTCTCACCTGCTCCCTCCCGAGCTCTCTTTCCGGCGCTTTGGAACGCACACCCAACTGCTGCTGGGGACATCTTGCCTTTGCCCTGACTTGCGCGCGCTGTTCCGTCGCCGCTAATTACCAATCGCGTCGCGGCGCGCTCCTTTTCTCCCCCAGACCCTGGGCTCGTTCACTTGGCTCTTTCGTCGTTAGCGACCCAGTCACTACAACGGGGCGCACGACGACCAGCAGAGGGGAGAGGCGCGCGAAGACAGTAAAGGACAGCAAAGAAGCGAGACTGGCCTCGCTTCGCTGCGAAGCTCCCCCCGATTCCTTCTGCTCCGTCTTCGAAGGTAGCCGACAACCTGGTCATACGCACCTCCCCTCCACCTCCTCGAGCTACGCAAGGATTGTTGGAATGCTGAAGAGTACTCCCCAAAAGCATGTTCACAGAATCAAAGCGAGCAGGAAGCCTCTCCGTCTAGGCTGATCCGCAAGAGCCTGCGGAGATGATGAGAATGATCGGGAGAGGCTACGAAAAGCAAGCGAGTGATCAGAGAGGCAGAACGCGCCGCGGAGAGGGCAGGCTGGCTGTCTTGCGAGAGGCGGCGGATCTGGGCCCCTTCAGCCCGGGAGCGCTCGTTCGAGCTTGTAGGGTCGGCTCCGATTGCAAGTCGACGTAGATCTTTTTTATAGCGCGATCAATATCGCGAGAAAGCGGCGTCTTGCGCGCGCGGCGGTGGGTCAGCCCAAGTCAGCCTGAAGGGCTCTGGAAAGGCTGTTCGCAGCGGACTATCTCCCCTTCGTCCCTGACATTCAACAGAGGAAGAGCGCCCCGATTTTCACGGTTAGGAACCGAAGCAGAGCTCAAACAAAGGGTTCCGAGGAGATCGGATCGGCGGAGAGAGAAGAAAGGGAGGGTTTAGGCTCCTTCGCCAACCGGGCAACGCTACCGTGCTTAAAGCTTTAGAAGCTTCGTGTTGCGCTGCTAACCATGCCATGGCTGCTCCCTTTCTTGCCCACAAGCGTGCGAAGAGTCGTTAGGTGCTCGCAACGCTCGTCTTGACTCTTGAGGTCGAAGGGATCCAAGCCGACGAATCTGTGCGGGAGAGTGCTTGATAACAAAGGGAGCTCTCGCATAATGAAGCCAACCTCGTGGGAGAGAGGAGAAAGTCAACCAGCGCGGGCAGGAGGGCGGGGGCGAGATCGCAGGCCCAAGGGTCAGCTTCCCCGTTCGCTGTCTTCCTTCCCAGCGCAAACTCTCTTCATCCAACACCCAAAAGGCTCAAGGGCTACGCCGGGACACTCAGGGAGACCTCGCTCTCCTTCCCCCGACGTAAGCAACACTCCTCGACGTGGCATCGCTCCCGGGACAGCAGCTTACCCCCTCGTTCGTTTCAGCACGACCGAGCCTCTTCCCCTCCTCCCCCCCTTACTGCCGGCTCTTACTTTCGCTAGTAACATGAGCCTGGCCGACTTGCGCCTCGCCGACTCTCCTCGCCATCATCTCCGGAGCTCGTCCTCGCACCTTCCCTCGAGTCCGCCGACGGTCGCCCAGCAATCCTACAACGGCTCGCCTGACCTTACTCCAGTCGCCTGGAGCGAGTGGACGAACGATGCTATGAGCCCAGAGAACTCGGCGCTCGACCCGACGGACGCTCTGCAAGGGTTCCTCGAGGAAAATGCTTTCTTCGGAGGCTACCCCTCGGGCGATCCCGAAGACAGGTTCGCCGGTCTTGGGGTCGACGTATCGATGGAGACGGAGGAGGACCAGGTGGTGGAGGAGGCGAGCGAGGGGAGGGGGCTATCTCGAGGTGGCTCCATGAGGGTTCGGACGAGGCTTCAGAGTCGAGCGACCAAGAACCAGGTACGTCCTGCGTTCCTCTCCAGGGAAAGGAAGGCCAAGGATGGGAAGCTAATGATCCTGTTGTTCTCCTCTTCTCGCGCGCAGAACTCGTCGTCTGAGCCCTATCCGACCTCGATGTCGCCAGTACGAGCCCACTCGCCGTCGTTCCGCCTCCACCTCCCTACCTCCCTAGCCCTCGACGCTTCCGGCGCATCCTCTTCGTCCATCTTCCCCGGTGGCCTCCCCTCCCCCTTCCGCCAGTCGACTCCCACCTCGGCGACCATGGATCCCGCGCACTCTGTCCGCAGCTCAAGCCCCAGCAGCACGTCGTCCATCTCCAACTTGCGGGTCGGTTCGAGCTCCGCAGCAAGCTCTGTCTACGGCGGCGAGGGCGGAACGATCATTATCGGCGGCGAAGCGTTTGGAGCAGGGAACTCGGGAACACCTCGCCGAGGAGCAGCAACTCTAAGCCGGCGATCTTCTGCCTCCCCCAAGAAAGGACGAGGCAATTCGACCAAACTCTCCAACCTCGACCGCAAGCGGATCTGCCTTCACCACGAAGCGTTCCCTACGAGCAAGCAGGAGGACATTGGCGCCAACTTTGGCGTCGAGCGCAGCACCGTCTCCAAGATCCTCAAGCGCAAGGAACACTGGCTCTCCCTCCCCGACGACGACGACGACGACGACTACTCGATTCGCTCGCTCTCCGCCATCGCCCCCACTCCCATTCCCGCCCTCGTCTCCTCGGGTTCGTCCTCTTCCTCCATCGTCCCTCCCCAATTCCCTCCCGTCGTCATTCGTCTCACCGGCGGCCGCTACCCCGCCCTGGACGACGAGCTCGCCAACTGGGCCCGCGTGCAAGTCGAAGGTGGCGTCGTCCTCTCCGACGAGGGGCTCCAGGCCAAGGCGCTCGAGCTCGCGCCGAACCTCGAGGGTTGCGAGAACTTCAAGGCGAGCCTGACGTGGGTCGAGCGGTTCAAGCTCCGCGCGGGACTCGCGGCGCAGACCTTTGTCGACTTTATGAGTCCTGGAGGACGGCGTGTGCACGAGACGGTCGAGGAGGAGGACGAGGAGATCCAGATCAAGGAGGACGAGGACGACGCCGATTTCGACCTCAAGCCTTTGCCGACCAAGAGTCAGAGGAAGAGCAAGAGGCAGAACTCGACGAGGAGGCAGGTCCAGTCCAGGACGTCGAGCGCGACCGACATTGGCGCCGCTCGGTCGTCGCCGTCGACTCGCATGGACGTCGACACCAAGACGCCGCTCCGTCCTTCGTCTTCCAAGGCCCTCGCCGACTCGGAGGCAACACCGACCCACTCGAGGACCGTTCTGTCGACGTCTGCGTCGGGATCGCGATCGCGCAACAACGACCCGTTCACGAGTTACGCGATGGACGACCACCCTCACGCTCGCCCCTCTTCCCACTCCTCCCGATCCTCCCACGCCCCCCTCTCCAGCACCTCGTCCTACGCCGGATCCGAAACCGCCGCCGGGCTCTACTCGGTCAGCAGCGGCAGCGCAGGCGCGAGCCAGTACTCGAACCAGGACCTCTCGTTTCCCCCCCAATCCCCCTTCCAGTTCACCTCGCAGTCACCGTTCGGCCACTACCAGTCGTCGGCTCCCGCCTCGGTCGCCGGGTCGGGCGCCAACTCCCCAGGAGGGAACTTTCGCCACGCGCGCTCGGGCTCGACAGCGTCGACGACGTCGTCGTACTCTGGCCTCACCGCCTTCTCGTCGCAGAACGGCAGCGGGACTCCCATGACGGGATCGATGTACGGATCGTTCTCGACTACTCACTCCAACTCGGGTTCGCTCCCATCGACTCCCGCGACGGGCTACTTTGGCCACGGCCCGGACGGCACCCAATCTCAACTCCAAGCCGCCTTCCTCGTCCAGCAGCACGCGGCCCTCGTCCCTCCCCCTACCCAAGTGCCTGGCGTCTCCACTCGTCGCGCCAGCATCTCGGGCGGCGTTCCCTACAACTCTCCTCCCGCCCCCGTCGCCACCCCACCTTCGACTCGTTCGACGCGAGGACAACAACGCCAGAGCGTCTCGTTCGACCAGGCGTACTCGTCGCTCAAAACGGCGCTCGCGTACCTCAGCACCGAGGGACAGGGGTACGTCTCCCCCGCCGACATTATCGTCCTCTCCGACCTCAAGGGCAAGATGGCGTCGGCGGCGCAGAAGCTCGGGTCGTTCCCCGCGCAGACGGTTTCGTCGAGCATGGCGAGGTCGCTCGCTTCTTCTCCGGCGAAGCAGCGCGTTAAACTCGAGAGGACGCACAGCGCTGGGAACCTCGTCGGTGGATCGCCGGGCAAGGTGGGGATGGGGACGAGGAGGTCGCAGAACGCTTCGTTGCTCGCGGCGATGGGAATGGACGAGCGCGATTAGGACCCCCCCCCCCCCACCACTTTCTCTCCCTCCCCTCCCTTCCCTTTCGTTCCCTCTAGCAGCACCTGTCTTTCTATCTGCCCCCATCTCAGCGTGTCCTATCTCTTTTCCACCCCTCTCTCTCCCTTCGTTAGTCTTATCATTGCGCTGCCGACTACGGTCCTTCGCACTCCCTATACCCTCCTTTTTTTGCTCTCTTCATTTCTTATCACGCGTGCTCCTTTCTTCTACAACACCCTCACTATACCCCCCTTCCCTCTCTCCCCCTCATAGCTTTGAAACGAACTCTTGTTCGCACCCACAGGAAGGTTCGCGAGAGAGGGAGCGAGAGCGAGTTGGGTCTCGAGAGTTTGGCTCGCTTCGTTGCTTCTGGGAGTACCGTACTAGCTGGGGATCTACTGGAAACGAAAAGGTGTCTTTCGGTACTATGAAGGCGAGCACGACGAAGCGCCAACGTCAAAACAATGTCGAGTTGGAATCGCGAAGCTGCCCCCTGGTCTTTTCCCTCCACGCGCCCTCCACGATGGAACGTCAGTCTACTCAAGAGCCCGTCGAAGACACTCTAGAGGGGCTCTTTCCGGCCCCCACACTCACCGCTCCGCCCCTCTCCGCCTCTCCAACCCTCTCCTTCTCGCACAACAACAAGAGCTACCGCTCCATCGGTACCTTCTTCTCGCCCGAAACTGCAGCAGAGGAAGAAACCAAGAAGGCCAAGAAGGCGGAGGAGCCGGTCGAGCTCAAGGAGGACGCGTTCAAGGTCCTCGCGAGGGAGACTGTCGTCAGGGTGCTCGAATGGGTTGTGGAGCTGCAGGTCGCTGAGGCTCGAAAGGCGCTGGAGGAGAGCGACAGCAGGCGTACGGGATGGCTGAGTACGGATCGCATGCATCACTTGTACGTCCTTCTCGTTGGAGGAAGGAGGGGGGACCCAGCTGACTTAACTCTCGCGTCGTTCAGTGCCGAGCTCAGGAAGCAGCGCTACCGAGCTCTCAAGACCCTCCAGGGCGTCTCTCGCTCGTGGTACCATATCAGCCTGCCGTGGCTTTGGACGCACCTCGACTTCTCGGGCACGACCTACTCGCAGGGAATCATGAATGCGCTCGCGGAGCACCTCTCTCGCTCGAGCACGATCCCTCCCGCACTTCTCATCCCGAAGCTCGTCGCGACCTCTACCACTTCGAACGACTCCCAAGCTCCGCCCCTCGCTCCGATCTTCACGAGGCTCGCCACTGCGCAGACCGAGACGACCACCACGACGCCGACCTTTGGATCCCTCGTCAAGACCTTCACGACCGGCAACGATTCCTGCACGACGACCTTCCTCATCTCTCTCCTCCCCCACCTCCCCAACCTCTCCTCGATCATCTTCCTCTCGCAGAAATTACTCCGCAACCCCGAACTCGAAACCCTCGCCCTCGCCGCTAGTCCTTCCCTCCGTTCCCTCGATCGCATCTCATTCAATTCGACCGAGGATACTTCGACGCGCCTCGAGCGCTTGCTCAAGCTCTTCAACCCCGCGCCAAACTTGGAGCACTTTGGAGCGCAGGGACTCGTGGTTTCCGAACCGTACGCGAAGAGGTTGGCGTTCGTGTGGCAGCTGAATGCGAGGCTGAAGCACGAGAAGAGCGGGGCGCTGGGGGAGGGTTTGAAGGAGCTTTACCTTGGTCCGGGGACGTCGATGCCGGTGTCGTTAACGCGAGGACTCGACGAGTCGATGCCGCGTTTGAGCACGTAAGCACCTTTCGCTGGTTCCTCTCTGCGCTTGCTGAGCTGTTGTGCACACAGGCTTCACATCAAGACGGGCGTGTCGATTGTCGCGGACTCGAGTGCGCAGGGACAGCAGCCGTTCGATCTTCGTGGATTCGCGATGCACTGGGGGAAGCAGCTCACGGCGCTCACGATCGTCGGAACGATTCACTTCTCTACTCGAGGAAAGTTTGACGACATCCTCAAGGTGCGGGTTTTCTCTGCGCGCGTGGTGGTCGACTCGCTGACTCCCTTTCTCCGCACAGCTCTGTCCGAACCTCGTCACGCTCCACTTGCGTTCCGACCACATCACTTGGGACTTCTTCCACTCCCTCGTCGAGCTCGCCAAGAGCAGCCCTCTCCAGGAATCCACCACTTCGACCGACTCGGACTCCCCGCTCGCTCTCGTCCAAACCCCCTCCTGCGATATCGACCTCGCTACCCCTCTCCAAGTCCTCCTCCTCCAATACCGTCTCCCCGTCGGCGACTCGACCGTACGTTTCTCCTCCTTCCTTCCTCCTCTGCTAACCCCGCACACGCAGGCCATCAAAGGGAACCAACACGGCAGCTACCTCTGCCGCCGTCTCCGTATCGTCCCTTTCGCGCGCTGCTGCCTCGAGATCGAAGCGAAGGGCCTCGAGTGGCCGAACGATATGGGAGGACAGAGGGACGTGGTTGATCGCGCGGGGTGGATGTTGGGGAGGATGGTGAGGAGGGAGGAGGAGGAGGGGGGGAGGAGGGAGGTGCTGTTGTTGCCTGGGCCCGGGGTCGAGGTGGAGGATTCGGATGAGGATTAGGAGGGGGGTACCTTGCTTGCTTGCTTGAATCGAGGGGCGTTGTTGATCAGAAGTCGCCGTGGTCGTTTTGAGGTCCGTGCGCCAGACTGACGAATCGCGCTGCGAACGCGCAAGCTTCCCTCTCTCTCTTGAACGACTCGCCTTCGAAGCTCCCCAAATCGGATCAGCAAGCCCGATGAGTCGGCCTAATCCAATCTTCAGCGGGAGTCACGTCTCAAAGCGAACGATCAACCTCGGAGGAGCAACTCGTCAAGAGGGGACCTCGCAGGACGACCTCATCAAGCGAGCGAAGCGCCAGCGGGAGGAGAGGGAGGAGCAACGAGTACGGGAGAGGGCGGCTGCGAAGATCCAGGTGCGTACCAGTCTCACAGGGAGGAGGGGAGAGCTCGGTGTTCGATTGCCTCCCTTCGACTGGGTGGCGGAGCTGACTAGGCGTCTCCCTTGCAGACGTTCTGCAAAGGCCAATACGAGGCGGGGAAGGCTCGCAAGATTTTGCGCGCAAGGTTCGATGAGCTGCTGGCCACGACGCCGGTGGAGCCGACCGCGTTGCTCGAGGCGTCGAAGCTCCTGGCGCTCTTGTTCGTCGATCGGAATGCTGGGGACGTCAAGCGAGCTGCGGCGTGGTGCAGGGCTGTGCTGGGAAGTGTGCTGGGAGGTGAGTGTCACGGGAGCCGAGGAGAGGGGAGAGCTGATGAGCTGGTGCAGACAAGGTGCCGATGCTGTTCTCGTTGTACTCGCTCAGCACTGCAAGCTGGTCGGTGCTAGTGCGGCAGATCGGCTTGATTCTGCTCTCGCAAGCTTCGCTCCACCCCTCGTGAGTCCGCTCATCCCCGTTGTCGCTGACTCGAGGAGCTGACCTCGACGATAGACTACCACAAGCTCCTCTCTTTCTCGAAATCACCAAGATGGTCTGCGATCCGGCGTCCTACACCAAGTGGAAAGTCACCGGCCTCCGAGGCAAGACGCCGCTCGAATACCTCCTCGTGCGCGATCTCTACCCCCGACTGCGAACCCTCATCCTCAGCATCGTATGTCCTCGCTCGTTCTGGCGTGTGGCTGAGCTAACCCTGTTACGAGTCAGCCCCCGACAAATCGAACCCACCCCGCACTCAACGCCGCCATCTCTCTCTCCCTCCTCCCCTTCAAGGCGTTCCCCATCTCCTCTCCCGAACAAGCCGCAGCTCTCTCCGCCTTCACCATCTCCATCCTCTCCATTCCTCTCCTCCCACAACGCGTCTCCCCTCCCTCCCTCACTGCCCTCGCCAACCTTCCTCTCGAACCCCTCCTCCTCAACGCCAGCTCCTCCCCAGCTCTCCTCGAAGGGCCACCAACCGAGGACGCAGCCCACCTCCTCGCCAACATGCTCGCTTTTGGGAGCCAGCGTGTGTCAATCTTTACGAGCGGGAAGAGCCTAGCAGCGTACTTGAACGTCCTGCGGATCCTCTTGAACCGCTTGCCTCCCAGCTTGCTGGTCGAGAAGGAGCCAGAGGGGAAGGGGAAGGAGGTTGAGATCATCGTTCTAGACGACGAGGATTCGGACGAAGAAGGCAGTATCGACGACGAGGTCGTTCAGCGCGCTCGAGAGCGGGTCGGGACGAGCGTACCGCGCCGAGATGCAGATGGGGACATCCAGATGGACCTCTCTCCCTCCGCCCCTCCTCCTCCACTCACTCTCGACCCCCGTACACTCGTCTCTCTCGCTACCCTCCCCTCGCGACCACACCTCATCGCCCTCCTCACCCTCTCAACTCGCTTCTCCGCCTCGACTCGCCCGGCACTATGCTCCTTCCTCGTCTCCCTCCTCCACTCGTTGCACTCGAAGCGAGACGATGTTCTCAACACGATCATGTACGGTCCTTCCTCCGCCACAGGAGCAGCGGGCGAACGAGGTGGAGGACTGCTGCGGGAGATTTGGAGGGGGCACGTCCGGGCTGGAGCGCTGGGCAAGTTGCTTGGAGGAGGGGACAAGGACCATGGAGGCTCGGTCCTCAATGCGCTTGGGGATGACAAGCTCGCGATGGATTGGCCAGCGCTCATCCTCCTCGCCGAATTGTACTCGCGCTGCCTCCTCACGCTTGGAGACGACGAGTTCCATTCGACCAAGAACCCGCTTTCGCCCGACGAGGTTATTGGCCTCTCGGGGTTGTTGAGGAATTTGGCGTTTGCGCTGTATTGGCAGGAAGGAGCGTTGGGAGTTGGGACGGAGAAGGACGAGAGGGGAGTGGGAGGGACGAGGATGGGGGCGGTCGCGTTGCGGAACTTGGCCACGACGCTGTTGCAGCAGATTCATGCGAGGGAGTGAGTTGGTTTCTGAAGTGCGTGGGAGGGCGTGGGCTGATGGGATTGTTGTTGTGCAGCTCGAGAAGGGCATTCACGCCACCGGATCACTGGCTCATGACGTCGCAGTTTGACCTCGCTTCGTTCATTCAGACGGTCGTGTGAGTCTTTCAGCCCAATTTTCTCGCGTCGAGCGTCGCTTACGCTCTTTGGCGCGCAGCTACGAGGACGAGCAGCTCGGCTCAGAAGGCTACGAACAGCCTCGCCCGGACGCGGACGAAGAACCCCACTTGCGTCCTCTGACGAAGCACCAAATGGCGTTCGTCAGTCCTCGTCTCGGAGTACTCGACAACAGTGCGTTCCCTCCTCCCGCCTCTTGTCCTGCGCCCTCGAGCTGACTCTCTTTCGTTCAGTCCCCTTGGTCATCCCCTTCGACACGCGCGTAGCTATGTTCCGCCAATTCGTCGACAACGACCGCAAGCGACTTGGGATCGAACGACACCGGTACGATCGAGCGAGGCGGCATCGTGCAGTCGTGCGAAGGGACCACCTCGCCGAGGACAGCTTTGCCCAGCTCAATGGGCTCGGACCGGCGTTGAAGAACACGATTGAGATCGTTTTCGTCGATGAGCATGGGATGGAGGAGAGTGGGATCGATGGAGGGGGCCTGTTTAAGGAGCTTTTGACGAGGTGCGTTCATCCTTTCGCTGTCGGCGGGGCTCGGTGCTGACGACGTTGTTCGCAGCCTCTCTCGTGAGATCTTCGACACCGATCGAGGACTTTGGCTCGCGACGAAGGAGCAGGAACTCTACCCGAACCCGCACGCGTACGCACGGGAAAGTCGACAGCTCTCTTGGTACCAGTTCATTGGTCGGATCCTCGGCAAGGCCCTCTACGAAGGAATCCTCGTCGACGTTCGGTTCGCTGGGTTCTTCTTGGCCAAGTGGTTGGGGCGACAGAGCTATCGTGCGTTCTTTACTGGGCGGAGCTGGGATGGAGCTGATTTGGCGTGATACAGTGGACGATCTCAGCTCGTTGGATCCTGAGCTCTACAAGGGACTCCTCGTGCTCAAGAACTACGTCGGCAACGTCGAAGAAGACCTCTCGCTCAACTTCACCGTCACCGAAGAAGGTGAGTCCCCGCGTCCCCTTCCTGCGCGCGAGCAATGCTGACGCCAGTGCTCTCCAGATTTCGGCGTCTCACAAACGGTCGACCTCATCCCCGGTGGCAGCGAGATCGCCGTGACGAACGAGAACCGGATCCAGTACATCTTCCTCATCTCGCGGTACCGCCTCAACATCCAGATGGAACGCCAAAGTCGAGCTTTCTTCGCTGGACTATCCGAGATCATCCCCGAGCGCTTCTTGAGGCCCTTCAACCAGGACGAGCTGCGTATCCTCGTCGGTTCGTCCCCTTTCTGGCTGCTCGACTCGGGCAACGTGCTAACGCTCTTCTACAGGTGGCGTGGACCAGGCGATCGATCTTGAAGACCTCAAAGCGAACACGGTCTACGGCGGCTGGCCCCTCGAGGAAGCGAACGAGACCATTCGAGCCTTTTGGTCCGTCGTCGAGGGCTTCGACAAGGAGGAACGGAGCAAGCTCGTCAAGTTCGTTACGTCTTGCGCTCGACCACCGCTGTTGGGGTTCAAGGAACTCAACCCGAGGTTCGCGATTCGAGCGGCGGGCACGGATGAGACAAGGCTGCCGACGAGGTGAGTTTGGCGAGTTGGTGCTCGTGCTGTTGCTGATGCGCGGTGTAGTTCAACATGCGTAAATTTGCTCAAACTTCCGGAGTACAAGAAGGAGGAGATGCTGCGTTCGTGCGTGCCCTTTCCTGCTCCACGCTCCTCGTTGCTGACCCTCTTCTGCAGGAAACTCCTCTACGCCATCAATTCTGGCGCAGGTTTCGACCTCTCGTGAAGCCCTTTTCGTTCTTCAATGCCATCATCTGTAATCTCAAGCACTGCACGTTTTACTGGGATCTGCATGCCGCGTGCTGGCGAGATTCACCTCGAGCCCTCCCCTTGGAGCCTGAGTCCCCGCGGTCCTCCCAGCTGCGAGAAGAAGGGAGACCTGCAGGCCTCAGCAAGCTTGTACTGAGGCTAAGAGCTGCGAGTGTAAGCGAGCCGAGCAGGCAAGCCAGTCGGTGCGCGACCCCACCCTGTCACAAGGAACGCGAAAGGGATGCTTGCTGCACGAAACAACGTTTAGTGCGGCAAGGAGGGCCGAACGAGCCCTCCGGCCTCAGTGTGCGGAAGGCGACCGGCGACGGCGACTGAATGTGGTGGATTGCGAAAGAGGGTATTGGTAGCAAGCAAGGGATGGAAGCGAAAAGTACACAAAAGGAGTCTGGGCGAGGGTACAAGGAATCAGGCTCCATCGAAAAACGCGCTCGGGTCGAAAAAAGCTCACCTAGTTGAGTCGCTGGCGACTGATCGTCGAGACCTGGCCTCCGTCTCCGCGAGAAATCCTCCAGTACCTGCGATGAAGGCGTTATTAGTATGCCCCCCGAGCTTGGATGAGGGAGGGGACTGACTTGTCGAGAGCGCCAGAGCCTCCGAGGGTTTGGAGAAAGTCTTCGTCGTGCGTCTGCGGAGGGCGATTCAGCGGACCTCGCAGTGAGGAAGGAAGCGAAGGACTCACGATGACGATGAGCTGGAACTGAACACGGAAAGAGCGGGTCAGCCTGCGATCATCCTGGAGAGAGCCGAGTTGAACACACGTTGGACTGGCCTCGACGCTCCTTGATGAGCCTGGTAGGGCGGGAAGATCAGTCGCAGCCCTCGCAACTAAAGCGAGTGGAACTCACCCAGACAGGGATGCGGCGAGGGCTTCAATGTTGTCCTTGTCGAGGTTCGTCGTCGGCTCGTCCAGCGCGAGGATGCCGCAGTTGGTTCCAAACGATTCGGCGAGAGCGAGGCGGATGATGATGGACGCGAGGACCTTCTGCCCAGCGCTGCAGCGACCACGCATGTCCATCTCGGTCTTGTCCTTGATCATGACGACCTACGAGACGTTCGCATCAGCAACGAACAACGCGCGAGGTCGGGAGAGTACGCACGCGGTAGTTGTACGAGCGACCACCGACTCCCTTCCCCTCGGCGTCAGACTTGATCATGATCTTGTCGATGTCTGCGTGCGCGCGAGAAAGGATCAGTAGCGCAAGAAAGGGAAGAAGAAGCTCGACGAACCGACTCCTTGGTACGTCTTGACCCACAAGTCGGCGATGGTGTCGTTGATCTCCTTCATCTTGTGCCCGTGGAAAGACATGATCGCACTGGTAGAAAGACCGATGAGTTGGCTGCTCGCAATCACAAAAAGCGAGCAGGACGACGCACCTGTCCAGCGCCTTGCCGTACTTGTCCAGATCGTCGTTGGCGACTTCAGCAGTCTGCAAAAAGAGGGCTCAGCAAGGCGCCAAGCAAGCGGAGCAGGAAGCGACGACTCACCTTGACCTTGATGAGCTCAGTCTTGTACTTGTTCTCGATGTTGTCGTACTCGCTCGTCATCTCCTCGCGCTTGCTGTCGAGGTCGGCCTTCATCATTTCGATCTCTCCTCCGAGCTTCGCTTGCTGCATCACGAGCGCATCATCAGATCGCTCTGCTCGGCCGGAACGCGAAGGAGAAAGTACGCACCTGCGCCTGCTTCTCAGAGTGACGCCTTCTCCTGTCATTGTAGTCCAGATCAAACTTGCGAGACGCCTTCCTCGCGCCCTCCTCATCGAGGCTGGTGATGTCGTTGTCGATCTTCTCAATATCGCGCCGGGCCTTGCGGAGACGAAGGTTGTCCTCAAAGTTGCGGAGGATCGTGGCGGATTCCGAGAGGTCCTTGTCGTGTTTGGCGATCTTGTTCTGGAAGTCGTTGATGCGCGCCTTCGTCTCGGTGATGACTTGCTCGTGCTTCTTGAGGTCGTGCTCGCACTTGGCCAGCTCCGCCGCGGTTCCACGACTCGTGTAGCTGCGTTCGAACAAGGTCAGCGAAAGGCAAGAGCGGTCGAGAGCAGGGAACGCGCCTCTTGATCTCGCGCGCGTTCAACTCGAGCTGCTCGGAACTCTTGTTGTAGCTCTGAAGCTGTCGACTGGCAGTCGCCTCGGCTTGGATGAACTCATGACGCAGCTGCGAGAGCTCAGCCTCGAGCTTGCGAAGCGGAGCAGCGCTGTCTCGAATCTTGACTTCGAGGTCCTGCAGCGTCGTCGTCGATGAGCCAGCGAACCAAGGAACAGTCGAGGAGCCCACGAACGCACCTTAAGCTCCTTCTCGTGATCGACAATCTCGTCGCGCGCCGTCTCCTTTTGCTTCTCGAGCGCCTCCTTCTCCCTGAGCTCCTGCCGCTTGCTCTGCAACTCCATCTCGTTCGAATGGATCGACTCGGACAGCGACTGAACCAAGCTGTTCTGCTTCTGCTGCTCGTTCCGAATCTTCTCCGTCGCGACCTTGATCGCGCGCCTGCACACCCCCCATCAGCTCTCGCTCGACGCCGAATTCCAGAACGAGGAAGACTCACACTTGATCGTTGAGCTCCGCCAACTGAGCCTGAATATCATCCGACGTCGCGGTAGATCCCGACGCCGAGAGCTCCGATTCGAGCCTGACGATATCGCGAGCGACGTCCTCGCACTCGCGATGCATCCGCATGACATCTCCCGCCGCCTTCTTGCGTCCCTGGAGGTCGGAAAGCTGGTTCTTGAGGTCGGTCGTACGCTTCCCCGCCTGCGTTCCCCCAGAATCAGCCCAAGCTCCAGCGGCCCCGAAAAGGACGAGAACAAACCTCCTCCGCCTTGGTCTTCGCTCCAGGAAGCTTGGTGCTATGCATCGTCGCAGCCTTCTCGGCCGCCGGGATGTCGTCGCGCACGAGCTTGTTGTAAGCGACCTCGACGGGAAGAAGGCGCTTGAGGCTAGCGAGCTGGGCTTCCCACCCACGGAGCTCCTCCGTCTCTTCCTTGAGCTTCGCCGGCGCGCGCTCCTGCTGACTCTTGCACTGCGACGCCCAATCGCATCAGTCCCGTCCTTCCTCCTCGCATTGGAGCACGACTCACAAACTTCTCAAACTCGACGAGCTCAGCGTCCGACAGTCCTCGGTTGCAGCCTTCGCAAACGTGCTTCTTGCGTCCATCGGCGAGGAGCTTGCCGTAGAACTTGCCAAAGCCCTGAGCGTTGGCGACAAACCTGCGAACCTTGCTCAGCTCCACCCACGACGTCCAAGGAAGGGGGGAACTCACTCTCGAAGGATGCCAACTTGCTCTTCGGCGTCCTTGATCGACTTCTCGACCGTCTCCATGTCCGCCTCGAGCGCCTTGAGCCCCTCGACAATCTTCCTCTTCGCATCTGTCCCACACGAAACCCCATCAGCTCTCGCTCCACTGCCCAAAGAGGAAGAGGTCGAACGCACCCGCAGCAGCTTGCGTCACCTCCTTGAGCTTGTTCTTGGTAAAGTTGACGCTCGTCTCGACCGTCTGCAACTCCCTCGAAGCCTCCTTGGACGCCCGTTCCGCCCCACCGAGCTCGGCCTCGAATTGCCTGCACGAGAACGACGAAGCAAAGTCAGAACCAGGTCCAGCAGGAAGTGGAACAGGGACGTACGCAAAGACAGCGTTGACCTCTGCTTCCATCGTCTCGCGCACAGGGTCCGTCTTGGTGAATCGACGAAAGCTCCCCGCATGCTTATCAAGCCTGCACTCGCACCATTAGGTCCTCTCGCCCCCGCACGCGCACGTACGAAAAAGGGCTCACAGCGACTGAATCGCCTCGTCCTTCCTCTTGGTCTCAGTCCGCTTAAGCTGAAGCTTGGCCCTAACGTCCGCCTGGGTATTGAGGCTCGTAAGCTCCCCATGAAGCTGTTCCCTCCTCTCGTCCAAATCCCTCAACCGACGAGTCTCGAGCGAGACCTGTTGCTGGTAATTGGCGAGCTTGACGGCCGCTTCGACGTCCTTCTTGCGCTTCTTCTCCTCGGCCAACTGGCCCTCCTTGAGCGTGATGTCCGCCACGGTCGTCGACGAGTTCTCGAGCTGTCGAGTGATGGAAGCGATACGGGCGTTGGTCGATTTCTGCGTGCGAGTGAGCGTCAGTAGCGCCGAGGAAGGGAGTGAGAGGAGAGGGGATGAACGATGCTGTCAATGAGCCCACGCTTCGTCCGCTCGTCAGCCGCTTGAGCACTCTGAAGCCCTTGAATCGTCCTCAAACGCTCCTGCTCCATCTCGCGCGCCTCCGCCTGCCGTTCCCAGCATCAGCTCCCCGCTCGACCCCAGCGCGACGAGAAGCAAGCGCACCTTGTTCGCCTCAATCTTCCTCTGCTGCGCCCCAATCGCCTCGTCGAGCTTGTCCTCGAACTCGCTCATCTCGGCCGCGGAGAGGTTGTGATCGTACCCGGGGATCTGGTGCCGTCCACTAATCTCCTGAATGAGTTGCTGGCGATACTCGACCGTCTCCTGATGCCTCTGTGGACCAACACGGATCGGTCCTTGCGCTGGAGAGCATGAGAGGGGAACGCACCTGCTTCTCCGCCAGCAACTTGCCGTGAGCCGTCTGAGCTGACGATCGCTTGCGTTCAAACGCTGATAGCGCATCCGTCTCATCACCGAGCTTCTGGGCAAAGACGAGCCGCTCGTCGCGGAGGGTTTGGAGGTCCGTCTTGTGGTTCGTGATCTTGTTCATGAGCTCTTGGTCCGAGTCTGCGCTCGAATGAGAGGGGTTAGCTGGAGGAGGAACAAGAGCGGGAAGCGGAACGAACCCTTTAGTTCGATGAGGGTCGCGCGCGTCTGGCCCAAGTTCTCCTCGATGATGTCGCGCTGAGTCCGAAGCGTGTCGGCCTTGTTGATGATCTCGGTGTACTTGATCGCCTGGTTGTAAAACTGCTTGTTCTCGGCACTGAGCTTGACAATCTCCTTGTCGAGAATGTCGTGGTCCGACTGCTTGACTTCGATCGTCGAGGCGAGCTTGTCGATCACGCTGCGGAGCTGGGAGTCGAGGGTCGTCGGTCAGGCGATGGAGGAGGAGCAAGGAGGAACAAACTTTGGCGGCGCGGTCACGGTCGGTGCGGAGGGCAGCGAGCTTCTCCTTGTCGACCTTGATCTCGATCGCCTGGGCCTTGCGAAGGAGCTTGATCTCGTCCAACGCCTTCGTGTACCTAGCCCCACCGCATCAGCTCTCCTCTCCCTCCCTCCAGGAGACCGCCAGGAACGCACTTGGTCGCCTCAAAGATGTCGTCAAACTTCTTCTTGAGCGGAGTCGGTTCCGAGAGCGGCCAGTTGGATTCCTCCTGGTGGCAGAAGATGACGTTCTCGAGGATGGCCTTCGAGACTCCAAACTGCATCGGCACTTCCTCGTCGAGCGCTGCACACTTGGTCGACAGGGATCCTCGCACCTGCGTGCCGAGAATCAGCTCCGGGGACGCGACGCGCGCGCGTTCGAGGGAGGGAGCTCACGTTCTTCTCCTTGCCGTCCTCGTCGACAAAGGACAGGGTACCCTCGAGCGTCTTCATCGTCAACCCGGATACGGTTCCCTTCTTCTTGGTGACCTGCAGCCGGCGGTCGACGAGCATCTTCTGCTTCTGCGTGTTGAAGAAGCGCAGCTTGACTTGGGCCTTGACCTCGGACGTGCCAGCGATCTGCGCGCGCGCTATCAGCTCCCTCCCTTACCTCCCTCGCTGGTACGAGCTCACCGAGGGGTCGTGAACGAACGCTCCTCCCTTGGTGTTGGGCGGGAGGTCTCCAGTCGTGGCGTACTTGAGGCACTCGATGATGGTCTGCCCTCGAGCTCGCGTCAGCTTCCCCGCTTCCTCCTGAGCCACACTCCGAGCGAGCTCACCGTCTTGCCGCTCCCGTTGTGCCCTACGATGACGGTGAGAGGCGTAAAGAACTGCATGACGGAGAGCTCCTGGTGGTCAAAGGACCGGCTGCGAGAGGAGCGGTGTGGTCAGCTCCGAGTTGCGCTCGTTGGGCTCGTCGCCCTCCTCGTAATTACATTCCCCTTATTGCTAGCTTGTCGATTGAAGACATGGTCGAGAGCCGAGTGGGTGAGCTGCCAGTCTGAGCTGAAGGAGGAGCTGGTGCTGGTGTCTGTCAAGTCAGACGGGGTTGACTCCTCTGCTGGCCTTGGTCGAATTGAGCTCGTCGTCGTCGTTCGTTCTTGGTCCTCGTCGTCGTCTTGAGCTCGTCGTCGACGCGTTGAGCTCGACTCGACTCAGCCCAGCCAAGTTAACACGAGTTTCACAGTTGCACCGCGTGAAAGGTTACACATCTTCTCCCTCACGTGAGTGCGTCTTGCTCGTTTTGACTTGTTAACTGTTGTTTCTCTCCCGTTTGGGAAGAGTGTTTGGGAAGAGTTCAGAGACAACTACAAAGTTGTTAGTCTCTCGAGAAAACTCTTGCACTTCAGCTTGGACTTCAGCCAGAAACTCTCCTTTGCTGAACCGGACTCCGCCGTGCTCACCTGCTTCTCTCCCAAGCCAGCGTCCCCCAAATTGGTCAACTCTCCTTCTTGCCCAGAACGTGAAGCAGAGTTGAGACGTGGCACTCAAAATACTGCGACTGTCTTCACCAGCTTCCAAGCGACACGCCCGAACGCTCGCAAGCGGGCGAGATTGTGGACGAGATCTCGGGTGAAGCGGGCGACAGCTCCTCCTCCAGCTGCAACGCGAGGACTATCGCAGATTCGACAGAGGATCTCTTGCTTCCAGCTTGTTTGCGCCACTGAAACACAAGCGAACAGCAGGTTGAGAAGCGACAAGGCTGTAAACCACTACCTCGGACGTTTGCATGCCCACAGGGAGACTTTCCCTGGCGCGTTCGCGCTTCTAGAGCTCCTTGAGCTCTACAGCAATCGCTTGCGGGCGAGATACCTCCTTCGAAGGTACGGACGAGCTCGCAAGGCGAACCGGTTGACGGCGGGTTGTCTGCAGGCGAGCCCTGGGGCTCCTCTTTGAATCCCAATCGCTCGCCCCGTTTCTCTTCTCCTCTTCCCACTCGGAACCAACCAGCCTCACCCTCAAGTTGCAGCTCGATGTGTACCAACTGTCCACCCTCCTCGGCCAGCCAGGCACCCGCTAGTGCGAGCGGAACCCCTGATGGCACGAACGCTCTCCTCCTCGCTATCCTCGCCGAACTCAAGGACCTCAAGGTCAACCAGGCCACGTTCGAGCAGAGAGCAAGTCCTTCCTAATGTTATCCAGTCTACGGCAGCTGACCAGCCCTCCGAATCCAGCTCGAGGCGCTCACCCTCCCCCCAACCTCTCCCCAATCGTTCGCCGCTCTTGCCTCCTCCCCCTCCGTCTCCTACCTGCCCGCACTCTCCACCCTCCCGCCCCCTTCCACCTCCTCCCCCTTTGTCGCCGACCCCGTCTCTCTCCCCACCTCTCCCTCCCTCGTCGCGCGCAAGGACGCCACTGCCTCGGGGTACTCCCAGCGTGTCATCCTCACCAGTCCGTTCTCACCCCTCCCGCTCGCACCCAAGCTAACAATCTACTCGACAGCTTACCCCGGCCAAGTCGGCATCCACCCCATCGCGCTCAACTGGGGCGCCTCGACGCCAGAGGAACGTGGGCCCGTCGTCGCCTCGCGCCACCCGACCTCTCTCAAGGTCCGCAACGCGATTGGAGCCTACGGAGGAAGCTACAGTGTCTACAAGGCCCTCGCTGCGGCGTGCGGGCTCATTGACCCCAACCACAAGCCGGGTGAGTTCAAGGGATCGGGTCAGGTGGTCGGGGGTGTTGCGCACGGTGGAGCTGGGTTCTCGGGGCGATAAGCTGGTGCTGAGCTTCTCGTACGGAAGCTGGCGTTGCTCTACGATCCTGCTCTACGTCGGCGCTGTAGCTCGCACTCCCCCAACACCGATAAGGTTCTACCCCGCATTCACCAGCTAACCTCCCTTTCTCCTCCAGATTACACCAACACGCAGCCCCCAGTCGACATCCTCCACAACCTCACCTGGGACGACAAGTGGAAGATCGTCTCGATCGATCCGTACGGCCACCTCGCGCCAACCCTCTTCAAATCCTACCTCGACGCCGGTCCGTCCTTCCTCCCTCTCTCCTCTCCCTCCGCCCGCTCACTGCTTTGCACAGGAATCGACGTCCGCCCCACGATCGCGATCACCAAAGCGCACATCAAGCTCATCGACATTGACGAAGCGGTTCGATCGGGATCTCTCGAGGTCGACGGCAAGATTGTCGTCAAGTGTCCTACGGAATGGATCGCGGCGAACAAGGCCAAGTCGGAGGAGGCCAAGACTGCGAGGGGGGAGGGAGATGTGGCTGCGGCTCCGGTGCCGTACGCTTCGTTCGACGCTGGGGTCGAGCTGAATGTGAGCAAGGCGGCGTTGGAACCGGTTTGGTACCTCCCCGGTGCGTCTTTCTGTTCTGATTTCCGGCGGAGTAGAGCTAACGGGGCGTCGCAGGGATTGCGAAGCGATTCGGGATCACCGAAGGTGCGCTGAGGCGTTCGCTGTTCGAGGACACTGGAGGAAGTACGTCGGATCTCGCTCCTCCCCTCGCTCGTGCTCATCTCGATTTCGCAGTGTACCCCGAGCTTCTCACCCGTCACGATCTCAAGACTTTCCTCCCTCCCATCGGAGGCATGACCGTTTACATCGTTCGTCTCTCTTCCAGTCCCACGACCAATGTCTAAACCCCTTCGCAGTTCGGTCCCGTCTCCTACCTCTCCGACCCCAGCAAGGAGCTAACTCTCCGCGTGCACGACGAATGCAACGGTTCCGACGTCTTCGGCTCGGACATCTGCACCTGTCGTCCCTACCTCATTTTCGGAATCGAGGAAGCCGTCAAGTGCGCTCAGCGAGGCGGAGTCGGCGTCGTCGTCTACTTCCGCAAGGAGGGTCGGGCACTTGGTGAGGTAACCAAGTATCTTGTCTACAATGCGAGGAAGAGAACGGGAGATCAGGCGGCGCAGTACTTTGAGAGAACCGAGATGATCGCCGGAGTCAAAGGTGCGCGTTTTTCGTGCGTTACCGGGGGTTCGCGCTGATGGTTTCGTGAGGACAGATATGCGCTTCCAGGCTCTCATGCCTGACGTCCTCCACTGGCTCGGCATCAAGAAGATTGACAACATGATCTCGATGAGCGACCTCAAGCACGACGCGATAGTCGATTCTGGCATCCCAATCCACAAGGTCCGTCTCCCCCTCCCTCTCCCTCCTCCAAATTCTAACCCCCTTCGCAGCGATACGAGATTCCCGAGGACCTCATTCCCCCCGATTCTCGCGTCGAGATTGACGCCAAGATCCATGCTGGTACGTTCTTCGCGCTTCGTTTGGGCGGAGCTGATGGAGTGCTTGTGTAGGGTATTACTCGACGACCAAGGTTACGGATCTCTCCAAGACGGCGGGGAGGCTTTGGGAGGATCTGGTGCACTAGAGCGAGGGACTGGGTTGGTTTGGATAGCTTGTATTGCTAGATGCTGTTTGTCGCTTGCGAGGAGTTTCGAGAGCCGAACGGCTGTCGGAATGCTTCTTAGGACCAGGGTTCCTATCGCTCGGAGCTGGCGGTGGCTGAGCAGGGGGAATGCGCGCGTCTGGGTCTCGTTGTTTGGCTCGGTCGACTGCGAGGGCGTGGAGCTCCCTTTAAAGCACACAGAGCCGGTACGAGGAAGAGCAGGTTTAGCGGGAAGAGAGCAGTGGTCAACGAAGCGGGCGAGGTGGACGTGCAAGCAGATCCGAGGGCGCGAAACGCAATTCGCGACGAACATAACGCGTTATCATCTCCCACCACAAACCCCTCTGCCCCTCCAGCCCTCCTCCTAATAAGCATGAATCTGCACAAACACCCACGTCCATCAGCTCCCTCCCCTCTCGCCAGTAAAGAGAAAAACGCACCATCGCCGCAATCCCCACAAACTCGACCAAGTTCCTCGCGTAAACGTCCTGCTCCCGATCGAGCGCCATATCCGGATGCCAGATCTGGATCCCCTCGAACGTCGCCAGCGGCACGAGGAGCTGGAGGTCCCTCCCAAGCGCTTCTTCCTCCGTCGCGTCCTCCTCCTCCTCCTCTTTTGGTGCAGGCTGGGACGCCGGGGTACTATTGCCCGACACGGTGATTGGGAGAGGGAGAGAGGGAGATTCGGCGCGCGGAGGCTCTTGCATCACTGCGTCCTCGTCGTCTGAATCGAGAGAGTACCTCTGCTCCTGAACGACCTTTCGCGGACTCCTGCGCGTCCCTATAGCTCCTCCTCTCCCCCTCCCACGCGCCGCGATAGGCATCATAGTCCTCGCACGTTTCGCAGGCGGGAGAGGCGCGACGGCAGGGGGAGGAGGAGCGGGGACGGTGGTGGAGAAGATGAGGCCGGTGTAGGAGGGAGGGAGGGGGAAGGGGGTAGAGAAGATTTCGCGGCCCCGGAAGGAGGCTTTGAGAGCGTCTGGAGTGGAGGGGTCCCGTGGGCGCGGGTGGAAGTAGGTTGAGATGGGGGCGGGACCGTCGTGTCCGATGCTGAAGGGGAGGAGGGAGATGCTGGGGTGGGAAGGCGCGGCAGGGGGGAGGGCGGAGAGGGAGGTAGGTGGGGGCACAGAGGGTGGCGCTGCCATTGAGCTTGAATCCTGAGCTGGGGCGGAAGGTTGGGGGAAGAGGAAGAAAGTCGCGTCCAACTCGCGATTCGAACAAGACGCGTTCGGCCGTCGTCGTTTGGCCAGTCTCTTCCCTCAGCCCGCAAAGGAGGAGGAAGTCCTTGGAAGGACTACAGGGAACGACTGCAAAACAAAAAAAATGAATTGAGGGAAAAGCCCCCGTACAACAAGCAAGCTAAGCACGACCTCCCTCCTCAGAGCCTGCTCTGCCCTCCTCCAGAAGTCGACTGCATCGCCACAGCTCCCTGAGCAATAGCAGACTCAATCCACTCCATGGCCCTCGCCAGCTTCTTCCCCCTCGCGGGCCTCCCATCCCAAACCCCCTCTCCCGCGGAGACTCTCCTCCCAGCCCTCATGACGCCGCTCACAATCTCCACCTTCGCAAACAGCGGCATCCCCACGTCGTCCATGGATTCCGTAAAGTCCTTCTCCCCGAGGTCGTACAGCTCCGCCAGCCTCATGGTCGGAGAAATTCCCGCGCTCTCGAGGAGGGGGAAGTACGCCAGGAGGTCGGGGTTGAGCGCCTCGAGGAACGAGCTGAGCTCTCCGGCGGTGAGGAGGGGAGGAGTGAGGAGGGAAGGGTCGTTGGGCGCAAGAGTCGAGCGGCGGAGGTTCTCCGCTTCGAGGGAGAGGGGGAGGAAGGGCGCGTCGTGGTTGTGCGAGGCGTTGAAGGGGGTGGAGGAGACGAGGACGTAGTCGGGTTGGTTGGCGACTGAGGCAGAGGTGCTGCAAGCGGGAGGGTGGATCAGCAAGAGTCCACGGGGAACGGGGGAAGGAGGGAGACGCACAGTACGGCGGTGACGGTGAAAGAGCAGTTGCTGTGGGTAGCGCACGAGAGGGTAGAGTAGCTCCTATCTTTCCCCACGTGCAGGTCAAAGCCTTGAGTCCAGGCGAGGGCGCGGTAGAGCTGCACAAAGTTGTCCTAGAGGGGGAGTGAGTCTGGGAAGGGTCGGGGCAGGCAGGACAAGCTCACCGCCGTCCGGAACTTGTTCCCCGGGGTGTGCGAAGTGTTCTTGAACTTGGTACCGAGCGCGATGGGCTTGTTGACGTCGGACATGGTGGGGCGGACGAGGAGAAAGAGCTGTCGACGTCTCGACGTCTAGCTCTCGACGTCGACGAGCTCGTTGTTTTTCCTCCTCCAACGCTCCAGCCAACAGCTCTCCGGCGCCACTTGGATCCTCTCCTCTAGACTCTGCACCTTCTACTCTGCCTCGACTGGCCACCCCCACGACCTCCACCAGCTAGCAACCCCTCGCGTCTTTTCCCGTCCGACCCCTCGCCATCTCTCCCTCTCGCGCGCCATTGAGGCGGCATGACTTCGGGCGGAGGCACGACTATCACCATCCTCAATGCTCGGCTACGTCTCGTCCACGTTGCTCGGGAACAGGTGCGCTCAGATTCGGAGATACGCAGGCGGAGAGGGCTGGTGCTGATGAGGAGTGCGTGAGCAGCTGCAGAACCTGATGTCGCCAATCATCGACTGCTGGTGGTTCAGAGGAGAGTGAGTCGCGTTCTCTCTTGGGGCGCTCAGCGAGGGAGGGAGACCCGAGCGGAGAGCAGCTGGAGCAGAAGCTGCTGCGGACGGGAGCAGGGAGGCAGAGCTGACGGCTTCTGGCGAACAGGAAGGATCCTTTCTTTGCGCTCTGCGTAAACGGGGTTGAAGTTTCGCTCTTTGCGGACGCGGGGATCGTGAGGAGGTGCTTCGGGGACTGGATGGACGACGACTCGAGCTCAGAGGAGGACGGCGGCTCAGACAGCTCGTCAGAGGAGGAGGAGGAGGAGCCAGAGGACGACTACGAGGCGTTGCCCCAGGAGGAGGATCTCGAGGAGCACGCGGGAGAGAGTGGGATCACGCTGGGACCTGGACCTGGAGTTCGGCGACGGGAGCGAGATAGGGAACGTGCGATGAGGGAGCGGGAGCGTGAATTGCAGAGAGCGAGGAAGCAAAAGCGGAAGGAGGAGGTGCGAGAGGGAGAAGAACCCCATGTCAAGGTCGGGGAGGCCATCTGGGTGGCGCTGGAGGTTGCGATTCATGGCGATGGCTGGGGTGCGTCCTCGTCTTCTTTCGCGAGGGGAGCAGTGCTGATCCATACACGCAGAGGAAGCTGGACAGCGTGTCAAGGAGCTCTCTTCGCCCCTGAGCGACTCGGGCGTATCGATCTTCTTTCTTTCGACCTACAGCTCGGACTACATCCTCGTCCAGTCATCGCTCCTCTCCTCTGTCACCGTACGTCAATTCGCTCGCTACGGTTCTCGTAGTAGCCGTACTCAACCGCTCGCACACTCGTAGGCCATCCTCGAGGCTTCCGGATTCAGCTTCACGCCCTCGGACGAATCGGACGACGAGTCCCCCCTCTCTCCCCGCCGTCGCGACACCTCGCAATCGGTCGGAAACCCCGCCAGCGAACGAAGTTCTCTCGCCGGATCTCTCATCTTCAGCGACCGAGGCAGCACCGGCGGCAGCCCCAGCGGTTCACGCAGTTCCGCCTCCATCGCCACTGGATTCCGACCCAACCCCTCGTCCCTCTCCGCCTCTTCGCCCAGCCACTCTGCCCCTCCCTCCGCCACGACCTCCCCACGAACCACCACGACTCCTCTCCCTCCCGTCCCCGCCTTCACCCCAGGAAACTCCCTCTCGGTCCTCCCCGACGAACTCGTCTGCGTCGGTCTCTCGCGCCCGCACGAAGAATTCTGGCGCTCCAAGATTGTCCAAGCCATCTTCTACCCCTCGCGCGTTCTCCCCGCCCCTCCTCCACCTCC